>CM076086.1:1307862-1352862 GCA_038088235.1 Zacco platypus | reverse complement strand
GCACTATATCGGTCCGAAACCGCTCCCTATCCACTATATAGTGCACTATATCGGGCCGAAACCGCTCCCTATCCACTATATAGTGCACTATATCGGGCCGAAACCGCTCCCTATCCACTATATAGTGCACTATATCGGGCCGAAACCGCTCCCTATCCACTATATAGTGCACTATATCGGGTGTCGGCCATTTTGTAGTGCTGTCCGAATTCTGAGTGAACGACTGCATTCCCTACATTCGTTCACTACTTTTACCCACAATCCTCTCTGATTTTGAGCGTACATTCGATGTACTCGTTAAAGCGCCGTTACCCAAAATCCAACGCGATGAGACGATCGAGCGCGAAAGAAAAATAAATATGGCGGACGGCAATACGGGAAGCGGCAACTTCTACAAATGTAAGTGTCATTTTTTATTAATTAGAACATCTTTGTAAAGATATTTTGAAGTGAAATGATACAGGTTTATATCATAATATATATACGTATTATCATATGATAATTTGGTGGATTTTTCTCATATGTTAGTGAACTGTTGTACAGTGTATTTATATTGTATTTATTTACTGTTATATTTTTTATAAACAAATGTGACAGTGTAGTGTTTTTGTTCTGTTATTTTTAAATATAAATTGACTAAATAGCACGACACAGGTGTTTTTATTCTCAATAAACATGACAAATAAACAGTAATATACAATTCATGAAGCTAAACAGGACATATTACAGACGGGTATAGGAAATGTTAATGACGAAATTGCTATTAACGTCAGCGTCCGAATTCGCTCACTCATTTTCGTTCACTCTTTGCTGATATAGTGCGCTCAACTGTCATGCACTATATAGGGGTTAGTGAACGAGTGAACGAGTGGGCGGTTTCGGACACAGACAGTGAGTGAGTTCCTGTGTGGTGAATTGTGGGAAATGGAGTCCAGTAGTGAACAACAGTTCAGGGTGGAGTGCCCTCTAGTGGCTATCACGGGCACTCCAGCTGATAATCGTGACAATAAGGACGATTAGTTTAACTGTAAAATGTCATGTGGTGCGACTCCCAAAAGCATAAGTATATATTATAAATATAATATATATATATATATATATATATATATATATATATATATGTATATATAAATTTATTGACTTCGATCTCATCTCCATGATATAATTTCATGATTTAAGTTGTTTTTTTGTTGTTGTTGTTGATGTTTGTTTTTTTTAGTTTAGTTTAACTAAGTTAATGAAGCTGGTCATTAAACATATTGTTTTTAATTAGACGATCCAAATCATTACACATGCTAACAATTTCAGCTCAGAAAAAAAAAACATTTTTTTATTGAATATCTAGAATGATTTACCTGGGATGTAAGTCCAAGTAAAACTGTCCAATCTCATCTCCAGTCACAGAGTCCAGTACCGAGTACAGTCTGACGCTATCGTGCCACACATGGGCGTTCTCCACCTGCTGGAACGTTAGACCCAACAGATCCTGATATATATTCAGCAGGCCCTCAGTCACCACCTCCAGAGGGAAGTACTCAATCAGTTTGTCCTTATCCACCGCGAATTTCACTTGCTCCACCTGGTTCATGTAGTAGGGCATGTCCCATGCGTGCAGCTGTCCATCAAAGGCCAGGCCCCGCCTCTCACAGTCAGCGTGTTTGAGTGACAGCAGGTAATGTCGCTCCTGCTCGCCCACCGGTCTCAACCGCTTATACAACTCATCTATTGAGCATTAAAAACATTTGGTTATATAACTGTCATTTAAACAGGTGGAAAACTGTTCAGAGGTTAAACACTAGGAGCACTTGCCAAAAAAGCTCCGACCTGCCGAAGCAATGCTCTATATGATACTCCTGAAGGTACCCTGTGATATTTGGCAGCAAAACATTAGCACCAGATCCTTTAAGTCCTGCACATTGTGAGGTGACTTTTTGTACCAAAACATCCCACAGATGCTTGATCCGATTGAGAACTGAGGTATCTAGAGGCCATGGCGACTCCCCGAACTCGAGCTCCTCAAACCATTCCCGAACAGTGTGTGCTGGGTGACAGGAAGCATTATCCTGCTGAAAGATGCCATAGGCTTTTCGGCCACATCCCACACGTTGACTATGACAAGCGACTGATATAGCCCAGAGCTTTAATATAAAAATAATCACCATGATTTGATTCACTTGTTTTGTGAGTGGTCATAATGTTTGGCCACTTTCTCTCCTCCTTATTTTTCAGGAAAAAATGGGCGCGGCCATTTGTAAATTTAACGTGTCATTCGCTTCCAGTTATTTTTAGCTGTATGAAACACCTTGCTTGGAGTTTGATATTGCAAACTGGTATTTCTTACCATATTATTTTATAATGTATTGTCTTAATTATAAACACACTAGTTTGTAGCACAGTTTTTTGATATTCTGCTTGTTATTTCCTTATTGAGCACTATATCTCTGAAGTCTTGCACATTCACAGAAAACCCCTTACTTCTGCAATGAAAAATAGTGTGGATTCATCAAAAAATCCTGGAAAAATGCATCACAGTTTCCGCAAAAATATTAAGAAGCACAACCGTTTCAACAGTGATAATTACTATAAATGTTTCAAAATGATCATGTGACACTGAAGACTGAAAAATTCACCTTTGATTACAGGAATAAATTAAATATTAAAAAGGAAAAGAGTTAGGTTATTCTATTTTAAATTATTGTTTCACTTTAAAATGAAAATGACACAATGATTTACTCTCCCTCAAGCCATGTATGTGACTTCCTTCTTTCAGACGAATACAATCGGAGTTATATTAATAATCACTCTGATGCTCCTAAGCTTTATAATGGCACGGAATCCACCTGAAGCACAAAAAAGTGCATCCATCCATCATAAATGTAGTCCACACAGCTCCGGGGGATTGATAAAGGCCTTCTGATGCAAAGCGATGCGTTTGTGTAAGAAAAATATCCATATTTAAGTTATAAAGTAAAATAACTCCGCTTAAGAAAGTGTAACGCCTCTCGCGGTTATTCAATTTATGAAACAAGTAAAATTCTAGCTTCCGTTGTTTTTGTTCTGTAAATTGAACTAATCCTTTAAGGTGTATGTGTTACAGTGTAATTTTACAGTAATATTATCTAACTGCATGTACTTACTATAGTGTCAGACTAAGGATTAAGGTGTTTTTAGGGTTAGTTGCAGTGAGTTATCTGCAACTTAATGACGTTTAATTATGTTGTACATAGGTGCTTTTATTTGATTACAGTTATTTTCAAATATTTTTGACTGAATAATGTGTAACAATTTCCTGATTAACTAATATTGTGGTTGCACTTTATTTTAGGGGTTTTTATTACAGTGTAATTATACATTTAAGAACTGAGTAATATTAATTAACTACATGTACTTACTGTAGGGTTAGGATTAGGATGAGGGTTTGGTTTAGGGTTAATTATATGTAATTATGCATAATTTCTAGTTATTACTACGGTAAATACATGTAACATATGTAACAATGACACTGTAAAATAAAGTGTAACCGTTATTTTTTTTTAAATATTTTTGACTGAATAATGTGTAACAATTTCCTGATTAACTAATATTGTGGTTGCGCTTTATTTTAGGGGTTTTTATTACAGTGTAATTATACATTTACGTACTGAGTAATATTAATTAACTACATGTACTTACTAGTAAGTTCGGGTTAGTTGCTTGTAATTATTGTAAATATACGTTGTACAAGACAACATAATATAACGGTCATGTGACTTTAACAACTGAACATGAGGACGAGGGTCAGCAAACCTGTGTGTGCCTGAATGTAGGTGCTGATCCTTCACAGAATAAACTGGACAAAAAGACAAGAAAACATACCAAGAAATTGAGCCACATTCTCTGAATTTTTGGCCATGGTCATTTCCAGCACATAATTGGCATGATTGCTGAAGCCCAGTAGTTTGGCCAGCCTTGCCCGCAACTCGATCAGCTGTTCAAGAATAGCAGTGTTCACCTGGAAACATTGAACAAACGTTAATACTGCATAACTAGAATATGAGTTTTAGGATTCATTTCTATGACTTGACAGGGCTGAAAAACTTCAAATTCAACAACAGTTTATTCATTCCAGTTGAGCTGATCCTTCAAAGCCTAAGGGTGCGTTCACACTTGTAGTTCGGTTGGTTTGGACCAAAAAACAAAAACAAAACATATAGTCCTGGTCCGCTTAGCGTTCACACTGGCATTTTTAACAGCGAACTTTAAGTTACCGAACCAAAGGCATAGAGATACGGTCACGACCTGATTGGTCGGCTTTTATGACGTATATTTGGCGACGGAGCTCGCTTACCGAACATTGAAAACAACGCTGTGTTCTGGATTAAACGCCATCATTTTATACGTGTACATATGCTTTATTTTTACCAGCTGAGAACTCACGAAGAGCTCATAAAATGTTCAAAACATTCAAAACAGCAGCAGGATTTCCTCCGTTGTACACAGAAACAGAAACTTCACCTCCTCGTTGCTCCACGTTTGCCCTCGACTCATTTTGGATACACCGATCTTCCCGCGTCGTCACATCAGCTGACTTGTAGCGTCGCATCTTGTGACATCACGTCCTGTTTTTGGTTCGTTTACACGTCTTTGGTCCGTGTTGCGTTCATATATCAATCGAACCGCACCAGAGTTCGTTTGGAAGCGGACCGAGACCCATCTTTTTAGCGGTCCCGGTCCACACCAGGGTTCACATATGAACCGCACTAACGGAGCAATCGCACCAGGGTTCGTTTTAATCGAACCAAACATGACAAGTGTGAACGCATCCTAACCGAACCCAAAGTCTCATTAAAGGACATGCGAGTTGAACCTACATCCTTGCACCTGCTGTGAAAGGCCATCTCCATCTTCCTCCTGGTTTCGGGAACATGACATCTTTTCATCAGGGGGAAGTAGTGGGGATACGCAAGGGTGACTATATACCGCCCATCTTCTGTTTTCTCCAGACCATTCACGTAGCTTTCCGCAAGACCCACTTGAGAAAGGAAGGAGGAAAAGTGTGTCCAAGATGAATTCACAAAAGGGGCCATTACAGGAACTCAGTAATAGGAACTAGCCACTAAGACGGTCCCCCCGCAAACTCAATATTCCCACAGGGCAATTTTCCTAGTCGCATTCGCACCGGCAGTATGACCTCTGAAGTAACGTAAGCCGGCTGACAGCTCGTTTAAGCGTGGCATTCAACAACATCAGCAACTCCGTAGCATAAAGGTTGAGAAGTGCCGTCACTCCATCTATCACCGTTCCTGGAGTTTGTGGAGTGAGTATATATATAAACTGTGTGTTTACACAGATTTTTCAAAATGGCAGGTGCCGGTGTTTCATATGGCATGTGTTTGGCCAATCAACGTATACTTACGTCACTGGTAGTTCCTATTGTGCTGGGTTAGACCCTACCCTGAAGTAGGAGCTAATTTAGTCCCCTCAAAAGGTGTTCCTACTCTGAAAAAAAACAAGTAGATTTTACTGCATTTTTCTTTTGCAAGTTTTTGCACGCATACTTTGAGTTAAGTAAACTCTACTTAACTAAGTTAAGTAAAATTAACAAAGAAAATAAGTAGGCGAAAAGGTTGCGTAATTTCTACTTAGTTGAAGTTTCCTTTGCTATACATTTTACTCAATATAATATAACAACAGAACACTGAATCAAACCATGCTTTTAAAGTGTGTACTTTACTTAGGAACATCTAAGTAAATAATACAAAAGATATCGGTGTCCACATATTAGAAGCAACACAGAGGCTTCAATACATGGTACGCACTTACGGAAACGTTCGATGGATCGTTTTTTGAGCATGAATGTGCCATTGTGCTTCATTTTATAATGTTGACGCTTTAATTTCTACAAGCTTGAATTATGCACTAATATAGAATTGACTTAGTTTTTATGATTCGTGCCTGAACTAACCTTTTCATGTAAATTACATGTGTTTTTTCTGTAGTATTTACTTCACCATAAAATCATTTTTATCAGTGTATAACCAAATCGTTCCCAGGTCCTGTGGCGTAAACACACCAAAAACGCTTTTGGTACATGGTCCAGTAGTAATAGGAACTATGAAAACGTTCCTCCGGTGAAAAACAGCTGTTATACTGCAGATAAACATGCTTACCCAGCTCTTCTTGCGAGAACAATAGCACTGTATTTTCTTCATTCAAATTTTGGTTGAAATCTATGGAGAGTTCACTTATTTGCTTAGAGATTGACTTGATTTCCTAAGAAAAAAAAAACATAGAAAGAAATAATAATAACACTAATAAAAAAAATAACTAGATTTTTACATTTTCCAGGGAAGATTTTCTGCTTGCTCAGTCAGACAGAAAGTCCGAAAATGATACAAAATGATACATTTTAAATTTGTATTTCCCATTTTTAACAAATATAAATGCATTTCGATGATAAAATAATTTTTTTACATTTATTTATTTGAATTTATCCTCTCAAGCAAGTTTATAGTACACACCAAACCACACCTACTTCTTGTATGTCCTTAGACAAGTGCAATCCATTCCGTTTCCCTAATTTTATCAGTCGTCCCAGGAATCTCTCAGACTCAGGCAATAAATCACTGGATTGTTTTTCCTATAAAGATAAAGAGGGAAATGCTGAGACATGCACAGCGAATGCCTGAAGTTATGGTTACTGCTGCGGTTCTGACACTAGGCCAAACTGACATGGGCCCGACTCCGTATTAGCGTCACATGCTCTCCAGTGAATGGAGACTTCCACAGGGTCAATGAGGATATACTGACCTTCATTACAGCTCAATTAAAAAGGTTAAAAAGGCAGTAAATGCCCTGGAGAGACGACAGCCTCTTTAAATGGAGATGTGAGAAATCCACAATACGAAAGCGTTTTGGTCAAAGCCTCAATGAGCTCGGCCATCACTGCCAAATGCCTCATTTTATGGGTCACCCCTATGAAACTGGACCTGGCTGCCAACTTGCCAGATGTCCTTTTAGTACCAGAGATTAAGTTCTCCACTGATGAGTGATGACAGAGGTCATTCTGATTACCTCCAATCATAAAACAAACAAAACAAATTCATTCATTCCACAAAACTGACCGACAAACTAATAAGCAGGTGGTAACAATATTAATAAACGAGGTTTAACATCTAAAAAATACTTAATTATGGCATAAAGAAAACTACTAATCAGTGTGTTCCAGACTTTTCGTTTCATCTTTGAAATCGCAGAGATTTCTATCTCTGCATTGAAAGCCTATTGCAACCAAAACTTTAAAAAGTTCAGAAAGAGGTTGTAAAAGTAATATGAATCCGATTTAAGCCGAAACTGCATCCAAAATCTCATACCGTTCAGTAGGTTGCTTTGAAATTTGATAACTGTTCACAACCATTAAAAAGGTACGTTCACATCTAAACACTGATCAACGCACCTACAGTTTTGGTAAATGGAGGCTCAAATGTAAGTGTCATAAGTCTGGTTTGAGGCATATGAATTACTCATTTGATTTATGGAGAGACAGAAATCTCTCAAGTTTCATTTAAAAGATCTTCAATTGTGTTTCGAAGATGATATTCTATGGGTTTGGAACGACATGAGGGTGAGTAAATAATGACAGAATTTTTGGGTGAACTATCCCTTTAAGAATCATCTGGGGACGTACTGTTTCATGAGTACTGCATATTTACACATTATGCTATATGATTTTTGTGTATTAGATAGTGGAGAAGAACACATATTTGGATGGAGGTCTATAGTAGTGCTCTCTCATATGATACGGCTGACATGAATTCAGCTCATTTCCAGCACTCTGTCAACTGTACCATTGATACATTGTATTAACCCTTCTGTGCTGTTCAGGATGTTTTCATCCACTATGAGGAATTTTTGAGTCTTAATTTGGCCATAACTTTCTCCGTGTTTCAGCAAATGGAATGATTTTTGGTGACAAATGTTATTTTGACACATATTTTGGGAAAATGCTTTGAAAATGTTCAAAAACTCAACAGTACTCTGTGGGCAAATTCACTACCCTTTCGTTATGATTTTAACTGCTTTAAAAATGTATCAGATAAATATTTTTTTCAAATTAAATCTATTAATCAACCTCAGTCCTGATCAAAACTACTAAATTTAAAAAAAAAAAAATCAGGATTTTAACTCTTTAATTGCCAAATTCATAAATGATGTCACTGATTTGGGAAAAAACGTGTCAAAGATTAGAAACAACATCGGCTTTGATGCGTTGTTAGTTTTTGTGCAGCATCAAGATTTTAACGTTTTAAAGAGTTAAAATCCTGAATTTTTTTTTTTTTTTAAATTTAGTAGTTTTGATCAGGACTGAGGTTGATTAATAGATTTAATTTGAAAAAAATATTTATCTGATACATTTTTAAAGCATAACGAAAGGCTAGTGAATTTGAACAATGCACAACGGTTAATAAAATACAATGCATGAGCACATAATAGCATAATTATTCAGAATCACACTGTATTTTGGTACCTGCAGGGCTATAAGTCTCTGAAACACATCCGCCCTCATGCTCACTTCCACATCGAAAACCGACAGGCATTTATCAGCCTCGGTGCTCGCGGATCTGACCCGTTTGCAAGGAGAGACATACTGGGGGAAGTCCAACATATGACGTGAAGCTGGAACGGAGAGAGAACAGAAAAACGAATATGACGGCACAAAGAAACGTTAATGCAATACGAATGCAATCATTCGACGCTCACCGGCATAATCTGCTTTTGCATCTGCAATGACTTGCAGAGTATTCTCAAAGCACACCTTTTCAATGTCCACCAACCCCACCGAGTCATAGGCTTGCTTTATCCGCTGGATCAGTCTCTGCGTCCATTGCCGGATCTCTTCTGGGGTCAGATCCCATCGCAGGTTGTTGTTCTTGTCAGCTGTGCTGGAGCGACTGCGGGTGGATATGACTGATCCATTTTGAAGTGTCATCTTGAGCTTTGAGCTGGATATAATGACTCTGCATGATGGGAAAGAAAGAGCCAGTATTAATATTCTTCCTTTCATTATAAAAGAATGAGCCACTGTGCAAATACGAGCCTGCATGCATTGCAATGCATTTGTAATGTAAATAAAAAAGGAAACCTACTCATTATTGCACATAATACTGATAGAAGAGAAACTGTGCAGTGTAGTGTCGCATGCTGTGAATGTTTTCCGTACTAACGATGGACACTTTCACATGTCTGTCAAAATAGAGAATGCGAACCTGATCTGCTTGTGCTACACTTTATACCACTTCACATATGCCAGTGGCATTGCCTAGTTCTCAGAGACGTCAATAAGATAACCTGACTAAAACCAGACACTAAAGCTTTGTAAGGTAAGTCCGAGCATTTATAGCTTGACTGTTTGAGCCCAGTCACATTCAAGCATTTGGTTAGTACAACCAATGGCAACAACATTTACAGCATAAAGTGTGTTAAATAACAGAATGCACTATACCTTCTTACCGCTCGTGCCACAGAAATGCCGAAGATAAACATGACATGCCTACAATGTAACGTGCAAAAATGGGATGCAACCCCTACCGTCACACTCGACTGGGACAAACCAATACTAGTACTACTACGATGAAGGCTTGGCTTTTGAATATTAATTACGTAACCCGACGTTCGCCTTGTAAGTCATTCCGATTGGCTGCAAGGTAGACGTTGGGCGCTAGTCAGCTGGCGAACTAATGAATGTGGTGAAACATTGACTCATGAATATTAAACAGGTAACAGTGACTGCCAAGGGTTTTTTTTTCTTCTTTATTTTTATGTACATTACGTAAGAAAAGCATGTTAATAGCATTTAATCGCAAATTTATGTGAAATTACATTCGATTTTTTCAATTCCTGTACAGTGTTTTGCCTTAAAGCTACTATAAAAAGTAGAAAATTAATTACTAGGTAGGAACTAATTACTTCTGTGTGTGTGTGTGTGTGCAATTAGAAATTAGATTACTGTCTAAAAAATTAGATTACTGTCTAAAAAATTAGATTACTGTCTAAAAAATTAGATTACTCTCTTAAAAATTAGATTACTGTCTAAAAAATTAGATTACTCTCTTAAAAATTAGATTACTGTCTAAAAAATTAGATTACTCTCTAAAAAATTAGATTACTGTCTAAAAAATTAGATTACTGTCTAAAAAATTAGATTACTCTCTAAAAAATTAGATTACTGTCTAAAAAATTTGATTAGATTACTGTCTAAAAAATTAGATTACTCTCTTAAAAATTAGATTACTGTCTAAAAAATTAGATTACTCTCTAAAAAATTAGATTACTGTCTAAAAAATTAGATTACTGTCTAAAAAATTAGATTACTCTCTAAAAAATTAGATTACTGTCTAAAAAATTTGATTAGATTACTGTCTAAAACATTAGATTACTGTCTAAAAAATTAGATTAGTCTCTAAAAAGTATTGAATTACTTATTACTATACTTTCTAAATCAACCTCAAACAGTTGAACAATGCATGAAATGAATCAACAATGCAATGACATGAAATCTTTTCTTTCAAATAAACAATATACAATTGTATGAATTTTTTCTTGAACTGACCAAAATATTTAAAGGGAGAACTTTACATTAAAAACATGCATTTTATCATTAGATGTTTTTTTGTTTTATAGAATCGGTCTTAATGCAGTTACATCAGAAATAACTGTAATTAAATGGCAGAAAAAATAATCCCTTACTGGACTTTTTTTCAAGGAAAAAATAATGAATTACTTAGTATGCATTACACCCATCGCCGTAAATAGAAATAGACTAAATTATTAAATTATAAAAATTGAAATAGACATAAAAATGAAATAGACAAAATGTGTGAAATATTAACAGTATTTCAATGTAAAAAAAAAAAAAGTATTTAACTAAATGAAATGAAATAATGGACACACACACACACACACACACACATGTTGTGTTTATGTGTTTTGTGGGGACTTTCCATAGGCGTAATGGTTTTTATACTGTACAAACTGTACATTCTGCCCCCCCCCCACCCCTAAACTTAACCCTCACAGAAAATGTTCTGCTAGTTTAGATTTTCAAAAAAGATAATTCTGTATGATTTATAAGCTTGTTTCCTAGTGGGGACCAACAAAAGGTCCTCACAATGTCAAGATTTACTGGTTTTACTTACATACAATGTAAGGAAAACAAGTACACACACACACACACACACACACACACACACACACACAGTTTGCATAGACTATATCAGGTCAATGATATTTTCTATCCCATAACCCAACCTCTACTCCTCAACAAAACCTCTTTTGGCTGATTTTTAAGCCTTTTAAACTAGAGAGGACCAGTCAAATGTCCTGACTGGAGGGTTGAGAAAGTATTTCACAATATAATTGAGGACATTTGGTCCTCACTCAAAACAAGTACACACACACACACACACACACACACACACACACACACACACAAGAAGAAAGTTCATGGTTTGTCCCTATGTGGACAGCTAAATTGCATTACTACAAATAAGAAAATATATAAAGATATGTTATATGTATACTCCACTTCTGTTGGATGTTTTTCGAAAGATAATAAACAAAAAATGGTAGAATGGTAGAATAATATATATATATATATATATATATATATTATTCTACCATATATATATAAGGACAGCTACGTCTTTTGCGTAATAGAAATAATTTCATCGTGTAGTCCTTGAACAGAGCTATTTCCGGCGAGTAGGCGCATGCGCCGTGCCGCGCATCATCAGTCTCACGCGAGTGTTCATGACGCGGTGGCTGAAAGGAGCGCTGCGGGCACTTTCTCCAGGTAGGTGGGCGGGGGCGCGCACAGCATCCACAAGACTATAATGTTATTGATATCGTGCGCTGATGTTAGATGCGGGGGTCTGGAAGAGTATCCGAGACTTGCGCTCGCAAAGGGTTCTCTTTCTGTGCGTTAAGTTAATTAAACTGCGAATGTCTTCAGCCATTGCAATACCTCCTGCAATCTCATCTGTGTGAACCAGTGTAAACATAGATCATCTGTGACGCTCAGACTACTGCTGATCTAGCTAAGAATAGCTTTATTCTTTAATATTTTATCAGATTAAATGATATTTCATGTTGCACGATGAATTTTGATGCCTTTGTCAGCATTACATCATAACTGCATCATGTGTTTTGGCTTTTGTTATCCAGGGACGTGCATAACAGACTGTGTATTACAGACAGTTGCATGAAAGTATTCTATGTGCTCCACAATATGCATAACCTTGGGACCAGAACAGTTTTATAAATCAGATTACAACCATGTGGGTTTGATAAGCAGAAGCTGATGAAATAGAAGAATGTTATGTAATTAAGCACTGCAACAACATGCAGCATTATGTGTAGGGTTGGGTATCGTCAAAGACTTTATACTTGAATTTTAGCAATTTTGCTTATCGATTATCAATTCCCGATTTCAATTCTAGCGAGGTAAACATTTAAATCAAACATAATTTTATTCAGTGTCTTTTATCAAAACGTTTTGTTGCAGCTGATTTACATGAAAAAACACCCCTAACATTTCCCTATGTTTTTTATTTTTTTTTTTTACAAAAGTACCGCAGCAAAGGCGTCTGGACTAACCAAAATAAATTTCAAACATTATAAACAAATTAGCAATTGCACAAATAAAATACAACTGAACATTGTTCAGGTACAGAAATTGTACTCCAATTGCATAGTTTTCTTTTTACAATAAAAAATGTAGATGAATTCTTATTAAAGTAAACAAAAGTTGACTCATTTACTCATTTACTTTTGTTCTTTGAGTAACGATCATGACAGACACAGCAGGATTATTACACTCAAAAAAATATTTCAGTCTAAACATGAGTTTTATGTAATTTAATTACATAGCAATTTTCACATAGTTTTAACATAAACAATCTAATAAACTTAACGTGATTCATATTTGTCAGTCATACGTAAATGAAATAGGTAAGATTTATGTAATAGTTCACAGGTTAATGAACACTGTTTAGTGGTCATGTGTGTGCGCGCTACTGAGTTAAAGTACCGTTGAAGCAGTGTCAGAGTTAATGAGATCATTAAGTGATGATTGAGCGTTAATGATGAACACCTGCTGTTAACAAGCAGAATCACTGAAGGACAGAGAAACACAAGAACTACAACTGATGAAATCAACTGAAGATAAAAGACATTTAATCTCTCACTATTCATATACTCAACTATTACATAAATCTTACCTATTTCATTTACATATGACTGACAAATATGAATCACATTAAGTTTATTAGTTTGTTTATGTTAAAACTATGTAATCCCAATGGATGGAAAATTGCTATGTAATTAAATTACATAAAACTTATGTTTAGACAGAAATATTTTTTTGAGTGTAGGCTGCTGTCACTTTAAGAGCTCAAGTAGGATCCGGTATACTGTTACACGTGTGCTTCAGCTGTTTACATTACTGTTTACGAGGATATTTGACTTAATTTTGTGTGTATTTGTGCGTTCAAGCACTCAATTCAGCTCAATTTGGACGGGTAGGCTAAGAACATCTCTCTGTGCCAGTGCAGAATTGAGTTCACTTCACGTCTTCTTGCGCTTGAAAATGATTTGAAATCACGTTAAAATGTGCACACAGGAATCCGAATTTTATTACAAGTATCAAATTCCTGCTCTGAAGTATCCAAGTCCAGAATTGGAATCGATTTTTCCTAATTATATGTTTAGAATAATAAATAATCAGCTGATATTACTTGCAAAATGTACATATTTTCTCTTTTATTGAATATTTTGAAATTTTGTTAGTACAGTCTCTTGTTATTATATCATTATTCCTCTTCCAGCCGACTCATCCGTGCCTCCTTTCCTCAAATGTCTCGTCCGATTCTATTGAAAAGGACCTTTTTCTTCAAATCTTTCCTCAGGTTTCTCCCAGACAAAATGGCAGTGGAAAAGCGCTTGGCATATTCTATCGTGCAGTTCCTCAGAGATCAGACACACTGTGGCTCGCTGAATTCAGATGAACAGGAAAGCCTGGAAGGTAGGTCACCCTCATGTTTAAAACATTTAAAGTCACGCGTCTTTTTTACTCTCAGACTGGCTGTTCAGCTTCTGGTCATCACTGCAAACTATTTTACTTGCCTGTTTAATGGCATTATTATTAGTGACATATCAGAAAGACAGTTAACTGGCAAAAATTTGGCCATTTTGTGATTTGTAAAACTTGAATGTACACTTCAAATCTTAATTTAATTTTTAAAAATCTGTACTTGCTGATAATATAATATCATTGAAATAAAAGGCCACTTGAAGAGAGTACACTTTCATGACTGTTTCTTAACACACTTTTAAAAATGCTCTTTGCAGTATTTGTCAAATTAAACGTTTTACTTTAAAGTACAAATGCACTTATTTTGATGAGTTGACTAACATGAAGAGCATGTCATTATAACTTCCATCACATTTCAAATGATTTGTTTTTTTCTGTGATTTAAATTACATTTTAAACATATTTTATGATAAGATGGCCAACTGTTTTGTCTTACTAAAGCTGATTTCATAGCTAGTTAAATAAACATAAATGAATAATTTTGCATAATTTAACCCTTCTGTGCCGTTCGGGATGTTTTCATCCACTACGGGGAATTTTTGAGTCTTAATTTGGCCATAACTTTCTCCGTGTTTCAGCAAATGGAATGATTTTTGGTGACAAATCTTATTTTGACACATATTTTGGGAAAATGCTTTGAAAATGTTCAAAAACTCAACAGTACTCTGTGGGCAAATTCACGACCCTTTCGTTATGATTTTAACTGCTTTAAAAATGTATCAGATAAATATTTTTTTCAAATTAAATCTATTAATCAACCTCAGTCCTGATCAAAACTACTAAATTTAAAAAAAAAAAATCAGGATTTTAACTCTTTAATTGCCAAATTCATAAATGATGTCACTGATTTGGGAAAAAACGTGTCAAAGATTAGAAACAACATCGGCTTTGATGCGTTGTTAGTTTTTGTGCAGCATCAGATTTTAACGTTTTAAAGAGTTAAAATCCTGAATTTTTTTTTAAAATTTAGTAGTTTTGATCAGGACTGAGGTTGATTAATAGATTTAAGCAAAAAAATTTGAAAAAAATATTTATCTGATACATTTTTAAAGCAGTTAAAATCATAACGAAAGGGTCGTGAATTTGAACAATGCACAAGGGTTAACCTGTTAGCGTTCCACTGTACTGATCGCGGTACACGTACCTTTCAAAATAGACTTTAGGATTATTACGGGGTTAACAAAAGTACATTTCATTAGAAATCCATATTAAAGCAATATGTTCAATTTATAAGTAATATTTACTTTGACTTTTCTTTGTTTTCTTCACACATCTCAGGTCTTATATTTCATCTCAAGCATGCTCTTCACTGACACTGTACAAGTACACTAAAGCCCAAAGTATACTTCAGCCGCACACGTTCTGCGCACTGTCCACGTGACTTCGTTTTCGTCATCAGGAGGGTCTGTGTGCGGCCCAACTTTTCTGTCTGTTAAGGAACGCTACACCTTTCGCGTAGTAGGATTCGTTTCATTGTAGCCCTTGAACAAAGCCATTTCTGGCGACATTTCCGTCATCATTCTCACGCGAGTGTTCCTGTCGCTGTGGCTGAAACGAGAGCTGCTGAACAACAGAGCATGTGTGAGTGATCTGAGCACTTTAAAACAAAGTCCACTAGAACGCACATGACCAAAGGAGGTTTAAAGGCTTGTGCACTCAACTGTGAGCGGAGGAAATGAAGTATACCTGGGGCTTAACTATGAGTGACAAAACAGTTGGTTGTGGGAAATGGCATCACAACTGTGGAGCAGTTATAATTTATGTAAAATAGCGATAAATAATTTTGACACAATACATATTGAAATATGGGTAACACTTCACAATAAGGTGCATTAGTTAAACATTAATTAATGTATCAACTAACCATGAACTAACCATGAGCAACACATTTGTTACTGTATTTACTAATATTTGTTAACATTGGTTAATGAAAATGCAGTTGTTCATTGTTTGTTCATGTTAGTTCACAGTGCATTAACTAATGTTAACAAGATTTCAATAATGTATTAGTAAATGTTGAAATTAACATGAACAAAGATTAATAAATGCTGTGTAAGTGCAGTTCATTATTAGTTCATGTTAACTAATGAACCTTATTGTAAAGTGGTACCAAAATATGTATTATGAGAATATATAATAAAATTTGTTAATTCTTTTGAACCTTTATTAAACTTTCAAAAGCACACACACACGCACACACACACACGCACACACACACACGCGTGCGCACACACGCACACACACACACACACACACACACAAACTCTCTCACACACACACACACACACACACACACTCTCACACACACACACACACACTCTCTCTCTCACACACACACACACACACACACACACTCTCTCTCACACACACACACACACACACACACAAAGATTTACAATGTTTCCACTGACCAAATTGATTGTATTTTTGTAAATATAAACAAATTTTTGATTCTGATGGCTGCAACACACTCAGAAAAATAAATAAAAATAAAACTGAAAAGGTAATAGAATATCCAAGTTAAACTGTTTTGAATCAGTCCACAATGTGCTGGTGAGTTGATGGTGAGGGTGTCGTGATTGAGGTTAAAAGCAGCGTCTTATAGCTCATGGCTTTGTGCCAAATACCATGCGAGAATTTCAAAAAATCACATTTCTCAGTGCAAGATTGCAAAGTATTTAGGTCTTTCAGTATCTAGCATACATAATATTATGGAAAGTTTCAGGGAATCCAGAGAAATCCCAGTCCGTGTAGGTCCAGGCAGGAAACCGCTGTTGAATGTGTGTGACCTTTGACCCCTCAAAAGGCACTGCATGAGAAACCATCATGCTAGTGTGATAAATATAGCCACGTCGGGAGTACTTTGGAAAACCGACAACACAGTCTGCCGCTGCATCAAGAAATGCAACTCAGATATCTGTTACGCAAGGAGAAAGCAATGCATCTGTTCAGATTCTCTGGGCCCGAGCTCATCTCAGATGGTCCAAAAGACAGTGGAAATGTGTTCTGTGGTCAGATGAATCCATGTTTCAGCATGTTTTCAGTATAAACGGGCATCGGGATCTTGGTCCCAAAGGGACCGTTCAGATTTTCATCAGCGACATCTGTCGTGGTATGGGGGTGCATCAGTGCAAACTGGCTTGATTATGTGTGAATAAATCATTGAAGTGGAGATGTATATACTGGGATTGTACAGAGACATAAACTGCCATCAAGATGATAACTTTCCCGGGAAGCAAAACAATGCCTGGCCTCATTCAGCATCAGAGTGCTTTCTTGACACGCTACACTGTAAAGTGAGTGAGCTTAACTGCCTGGCTGCTGTCCAGATCTGACTTATTGAAAATATATGGCCCATCGTGAAAAGGAGAATCAGACAGCGACGAGCAGCTGTGTCGTATCAGGTGAGAAACAAGCAAAAAATGCAACAATTAGTATCCTCAATTCTCGAACAATTATAAAGTGCACTTAAAAGGAGCGTTGATGTGACACGGTGGTAAACATGCCTGTTGCAGCCATCGAAATCAACATTTGTTTCTTTACAAAATACACTTAAGTTGGTCAGTGAAAACTTTGGGAATCTCGTCTTTTGTTAGTTGTCTTTTGAAATATGAAATGAGCAAACTTTAATTTTTGTTGTATTTTTTCAGCGGTTTCTCAGCAAGACATTGTCCGAATTTAATTAATTTATTTATTTTTTAATTTAAAAGAGTAAAAACTTATGTTTCAAACGATACCCACCTTTTGACTCTCCTTGTAAGAGATTTGGAGTTATGAGTCATTATTTCAGTGCATGTCAAAAATAAGATAAAAAAAAATTATTTTCTTCATTTTTAATTCCTTTTTAAATATAAATATATGAATTTTTATCATTTTTTCAATTTTTTTTTTGGCTGTTTATTTGCCGTTTCTCAGCATACAAATGTCCAAAATTAAAAAATTTAAAAAGTTTCCTTTTAAAACGATACCCACCTTTTGACTCTCCTTGTAAGAGATTTGGAGTTATGAGTCATTGTTTCGGTGCATGTCAAAAATAAGATAAAAAAAATTAAACATTTTAAATTTGTTCCAAATTCTGTAACTTTTGCCAGATACAGCTCACATATAGAGGAACATAACAAAAAAATGAATGAACTCCCAACCATATTTTCTTCATTTTTAATTCCTTTTTTAAATATAAATATATGAATTTTTTTCATTTTTTCCAATTTTTTTTTTTGGCTGTTTATTTGCTGTTTCTCAGCATACGAATGTCCAAAATTAAAAAATTTAAAAAGTTTCCTTTTAAAACGATACCCACCTTTTGACTGTCCTTGCTATAGTTTTGGAGTTACGAGTCTTTACTTTTTTGTGTGTCACTGAGAAAAAGAACTCTGAAAATACCCTGAGGGTGTAAAGGGTTAAATAACGGTTAAAGAGAAATGGTTTTATTGCATTTTGAAAATGTCCCAACCTCTCTGGAAACGGGGTTGTGCATGAACTGTATTCAATTTTATTTCAATAACCGATGAAGACATGGTAAAGTATTGCACATTTATGATATTCATAAAACAATTGAAAGAAAAACTGGTCGTGTTCATAATAGTCTGGGCCACATCAGCATTGTAATATATAATTATTTATCATGATTGTTGTTTTTTTCAACAAATACACAATTGTACAAAATTAAAAAAGACCTGCATGTATTATTCTCTGTTTACAGTTGCCATACAGTGTCTTGAGACCACTTTCAAGATCAGCTCGAGCGACTGCCATCTTGCCGCCCCTCAGCCGCTGAGAGAGATATTCCTCAACTCTTTCCTCAAAGTAACTACATTTTTATACATTGATTACTGTTGTACTAAAGCAAGATTTGAGACACATTTTCCCTAAGTTACTTGTCTAATTGTTGTTTACAGAATGATATTGTGACGTTACCTGAGACGTTTCCATCTCCAGAGGACATTGAGAGAGCTGAGCAGCTTAAAAATGAGGGCATGTCAACTTTCCTAATGCATTTAGACTCAAAACACTCAGAACGCATTACGTAAAACTGTCTGCCGTCACATTTTTCCATTGTGTTGATGCAAATAAAAACACAATCGATCATTAATGCATCATTTATTCCCGATGCTCTGCGCGCTCAAACGTGTTTGTGTTTCTTTATTAGGGAATAACCACATGAAAGAGGAGAATTATAGCAGTGCTGTGGACTGTTACACAAAAGCCATCGAGTTGGACCAAAGAAATGCCGTGTATTACTGTAACAGGTGAACGCTTCGGTTTAAACTGAGAATGTGTCACTCATAAAGACGAATGTGATGGTATTTGGTGTTGACTGCTGGGATCGTTCTCTCTCAGGGCTGCGGCACATAGTAAACTTGGAAACTACACAGAGGCCACGGGAGACTGTGAACGAGCGATTGCGATCGACCCATCATACAGTAAAGCTTATGGCAGGATGGGGTGAGATGATTTAATTTTGGTGGTTTAAACGTCAGTGTTGTTGTTGTGACTGAAACTGAAATGTAACTTTGTTCATTGAAATACTGCTGAAATAAAATAAGATATTAGATACATTTTAAATATTATAGACATTTATATTATATCTTTATATTATAAATATTATGAAACTGTAAACTTTGAAGTATTAATATGATAAAAAATAACTTGAAAATAACAAAAACTGAATTTATGAAAATTTGGTTACAACTGTACTTTTTTCTCAAAGGGTTGTTTCACCCGTTCATCTTCGGAACACAAATTAAGATATTTTTGATGAAATATGAGCGTTTTTTTTTTTTTATATCCCATAGAACCAGACTTGTTATAAATCCAAATGCAATCGAATTATTACATATATTGAAAAGTGTTCTATCCAAGTAGTAATAAAAATGTTAGCCATCATAATGATGACAGTAGCGCACGCGACAGTGGAGCGGTCAGTGCTCACGCCGCACGTGTCCCGCGCCCGAGCCCAACTGAACAGCGCTCTGGCCCACCTCTTCCAAGCGGGACGGCTAAACGAACCGCGCACGGTACGGAGCGACCACACTAGTCAAACGAAATGAGATTTGGGGGTCAAACGCGCTCAGGCACAGTTCAGATCGCCTAGTGTGAGTACACCCGAAGTGTCATGAGTATTAAATGAATCAAATGAATCAGTCTCATGAGTTTTAAATGAATCAAATGAATCAGTCTCATGAGTTTTAAATGAATCAAATGAATCAGTCTCATGAGTTTTAAATGAATCAAATGAATCAGTCACATGAGTTTTAAATGAATCAAATGAATCAGTCTCATGAGTTTTAAATGAATCAGTCTCATGAGTTTTAAATGAATCAAATGAATCAGTCTCATGAGTTTTAAATGAATCAAATGAATCGGTCTCATGAGTTTTAAATGAATCAAATGAATCAGTCTCATGAGTTTTAAATGAATCAAATGAATCAATCTCATGAGTTTTAAATGAATCAAATGAATCAGTCTCATGAGTTTTAAATGAATCAAATGAATCAGTCTCATGAGTTTTAAATGAATCAAATGAATCAGTCTCATGAGTATTAAATGAATCAAATGAATCAGTCTCATGAGTTTTAAATGAATCAAATGAATCAGTCTCATGAGTTTTAAATGAATCAGTCTCATGAGTTTTAAATGAATCAAATGAATCAGTCACATGAGTTTTAAATGAATCAAATGAATCAGTCTCATGAGTTTTAAATGAATCAGTCTCATGAGTTTTAAATGAATCAAATGAATCAGTCTCATGAGTTTTAAATGAATCAAATGAATCAGTCTCATGAGTTTTAAATGAATCAAATGAATCAGTCTCATGAGTTTTAAATGAATCAAATGAATCAGTCACATGAGTTTTAAATGAATCAAATGAATCAGTCTCATGAGTTTTAAATGAATCAGTCTCATGAGTTTTAAATGAATCAAATGAATCAGTCTCATGAGTTTTAAATGAATCAAATGAATCGGTCTCATGAGTTTTAAATGAATCAAATGAATCAGTCTCATGAGTTTTAAATGAATCAAATGAATCAATCTCATGAGTTTTAAATGAATCAAATGAATCAGTCTCATGAGTTTTAAATGAATCAAATGAATCAGTCTCATGAGTTTTAAATGAATCAAATGAATCAGTCTCATGAGTTTTAAATGAATCAAATGAATCAGTCACATGAGTTTTAAATGAATCAAATGAATCAGTCTCATGAGTTTTAAATGAATCAGTCTCATGAGTTTTAAATGAATCAAATGAATCAGTCTCATGAGTTTTAAATGAATCAAATGAATCAGTCTCATGAGTTTTAAATGAATCAAATGAATCAGTCTCATGAGTTTTAAATGAATCAAATGAATCAATCTCATGAGTTTTAAATGAATCAAATGAATCAGTCTCATGAGTTTTAAATGAATCAAATGAATCAGTCTCATGAGTTTTAAATGAATCAAATGAATCAGTCTCATGAGTTTTAAATGAATCAAATGAATCAGTCTTATGAGTTTTAAATGAATCAAATGAATCAGTCTTATGAGTTTTAAATGAATCAAATGAATCAGTCTCATGAGTTTTAAATGAATCAAATGAATCAATCTCATGAGTTTTAAATGAATCAAATGAATCAGTCTCATGAGTTTTAAATGAATCAAATGAATCAGTCTCATGAGTTTTAAATGAATCAAATGAATCAGTCACATGAGTTTTAAATGAATCAAATGAATCAGTCTCATGAGTTTTAAATGAATCAAATGAATCAGTCTCATGAGTTTTAAATGAATCAGTCTCATGAGTTTTAAATGAATCAGTCTCATGAGTTATCACCTATCACTATTTGGTTACAACTGTACCGTTTTCTTTGTAATATATGGTTAGGAACAATTATTGAGGAGAGCGCAATTTCTCGAAAGTACTATAAATCATGAATGGAATTATTCTGGAACTAGAACTAGAATTAAACCCAGAATAAGTCCCATTCCTTTTGATTCCCATCCCTGTTCAGTTTTACAACAGAATTTAAAAGTTAATCTAAAACATTTTAAAAGTAACCAGTATGTTACATTTATTAATTTACAAAATTACAGTACTTTTATCTTCTTTGATCTCTTTATGATTATAGATTGGCACTAACGTCTATGAGCAAGTATCCAGAAGCGATATCGTATTTTAATAAAGCTCTGGTATTAGATCCTGAAAACGACACCTACAAATCCAACCTAAAGATCGCAGAGCAGAAACAAAAAGAAGCATCCAGTCCTGTGAGTAGAAGAAGCTGCTGTCACATGTAGATGTCAATTTGATCCAGCGTATAAAGAACTTCAGTCTATCTTCGTTTTTAATGAATGTATATTGAATATCCCAGTTGAGTAATTAAATATGAGAACTAGCCAATAACTCCTAACATTAGCTTTTACGTGTGTTCTCACAGACGGCCACAGGACTGGGATTTGACATGGCCAGCCTCATCAATAACCCCGCTTTCATTAGCATGGTATGTGCAAGTGTGTGGTTTCGCATTTCTCTGTTAATAGTATTTATGAAATGGGTCATAAATCGACCCTGCGACCCCTTTCATCTCACTGGAATGCAGCCCATGCCAGAGTTAAAGTGCCAGTCAGATGAATCGGACTGAGAGTGAGCGTCTGGTTTCTAGCACACTGCAGCAGTCTATAAATTGGGACACTTTCATAAAAAAAACACACTTTTAAGACCTAAATGCACAAAATCTAATGCAGAAAGAAACTCAAGAAAGGTGTGTGAGGAGTGTGACGTGTTCTGGGCATTGATTACGCTACTTAAAGTCCTCATGGTTATGTTTGGAGTAGCTTATTACTATACAGTACTACTCTGCAGAGCATTTTATTAGACAAAGTTCATCAATATTTTAGTCAAGGGAGTGAAAGACTAAATTTTTTTTTTTTTAGTTTCTTGGCTCACTAAAGCCTCAAAAATGCAGTAAAAATTGTAAAATATATTACAATTTGAAATCACTGTTTTCTATTTGAATAGATTGTAAAATGTAATTTATATCCAGTGATCAAAGCTGAATTTTCAGCATCATGACTCCAGTCTTCAGTGTCACATGATCCTTCACAAATCATTCTAATATTCTGATCTGATGCTCAAGAAACATTTATTATTATGATCCATGTTGAACACAGTGGTGCTGCTTCATATTTTTGTGGAAACCGTGATACATTTTGTTCAGGATTCCTTGATGTATATAAAGTTCAAAAGTGTTTTTAACAGTATAAAAGATTTAATGCATTCAATTTAATGCATTCTTGGTGAATAAAAGTATTAATTTGTTTAAAACAACATTTTTTGAACAGCATTGTACATTTATTTAGCATTTAAATGGCTAACAGACATTGACTAAAAGACACAAATCTCCCAGTGTCACTGTTATACATTCTTTAAGTCTGATGTTTGTATCCAGTCAAACACTTTCTGTTTTGCACTACAGGCTGCCAGTGTGATGCAAAACCAGCAGGTGCAACAACTGTAAGTTTAAAGAAATCAACTGTGCATCTTTGTGCTTTTCCTTCCCAATTAAACCTTTCAAATTATTCAAAGAGATGGTTCACCCAAAAATCATTTACACACCTTCATGTCTTTCCAAACCTGTATGACTTTAAATCTTTGGAACACAAAGATATTTATATATAGATTTTATAAATATTTTTTATATATGCATTTTATATATATATATATATATATATATATATATATAAAATGCATATATAAAAAATTATATATATATATATATATATATATTATTATTATTATAAAATTATATATAATTATAAAATTATATATATATATATATATATATTTAAAAAAAATAGAAAAATTTTATATATTCAATAGATTGACATAATATATATATATATTCTGTCAATCTATTGAATGTATATGCACTCAAACGTACATGAAGACATTGTAAATGGATATATTATTTTTTCAATTTCTTCCAAAAAGTGTGATCTCTATATATGACGAACATATGTATTTTAGTCTTATATTCACATGCAAACATTGACACACACACACACACACACACACACACAGACACACACACATAATCCTAAAGGAATCGTATTAATATTATTGAAAAGCAGTGTGCTGGTTAATATTTTTGTGGAAACCATTATACTTTTTTTTGTCAAATTTTTAACAGTTGTGTACATCTGCTAAAGGCTTTTATTAATTGATCGACGCACGCACATCAAATACGGTAAATGGAAACTCGGCCATAAGTTTGTGCGTGTGATTGAGGTTTGTTCTCATCCAAGTTTTTTGGATGAACTGTCCCTTCATACAGCTAGTACTGCAACAGATAACTCTTAACGCTCTTAAGTTACACATGCTATATTTTTAAAAATGACACAAGTATGACAAATACTCATGACACGGTGTGTTTGTGATTAACTGTCCAAAACCAGCATGTCGGGCATGATGTCTAACGCGGTGGGGGGACCTGCAGCTGGAGTGGGTGGATTATCTGACATATCCAGTCTCATTGAAGCGTGAGCATCTTCTCTTGGACATTTGATTGACTTGACATGTGTTCCACTGAAGGTTTTAAGAATGATGTGGTACATAGATATTCAGAGGTGATGTGTATAATATACCGGCTGCACCTGAGGCACCAAGCAGAAATATTGCATGATGTGCCACATAAACTAGGACTCTGACAATGTGTTTTGAGAGATGTTGACATTTCTCTCAGTGGACAGCAGTTCGCCCAGCAGATCCAGCAGCAGAATCCAGAACTGATCGAACAGCTGAGGAACCACATCCGAAGTCGCTCCTTCAGCGGCAGTGCAGAGGAACACTCCTGATCCTAGCAGGTCTGAAACATCATACTCATCCCGTTTAAATAACTGTACTCTTACATGCAGTCCTGATGTGAGTAAACGCACTCATTGGACTCGGAGCTGTGATGGAGTAACATATTAAGCTCAAGTTTTGAATACAGTTTATGACATTTCCAACCTTGGCTCACTGGAAAAACTTGCCTCTACCTACTCCAAAATATACCCATACATACAATTCACTGCATTTTCTTCGCTGCATTTGTATTCCTTTTCACACAAATGATGATTACAGCGGCAGATTATCAATGAATAATCTTGCAAAAACATACAGTGATGGCTCAGACTGAAAAACCTTCATATAAACACCTCAATCGTTCTGATCAAGCTCAGTCCAAATTAAATTGTGATCGTTGTGACGAGCAGGGCGGGGCCAAGAGCTACGAGAACGGAGTGTCCCGAGTGTCACCTGAATGCCACACCGGTCTCGAGTCCTACGGTCATATCACAATTAAATTGTGATCGTTGTGACAAGCAGGGCGGGGCCAAGAGCTACGAGAACGGAGTGTCCCGAGTGTCACCTGAATGCCACACCGGTCTCGAGTCCTACGGTCATATCACAATTAAATTGTGATCGTTGTGACAAGCAGGGCGGGGCCAAGAGCTACGAGAACGGAGTGTCCCGAGTGTCACCTGAATGCCACACCGGTCTCGAGTCCTACGGTCCTATCACAATTAAATTGTGATCGTTGTGACAAGCAGGGCGGGGCCAAGAGCTACGAGAATGGAGTGTCCCGAGTGTCACCTGAATGCCACACCGGTCTCGAGTCCTACGGTCCTATCACAATTAAATTGTGATCGTTGTGACAAGCAGGGCGGGGCCAAGAGCTACGAGAACGGAGTGTCCCGAGTGTCACCTGAATGCCACACCGGTCTCGAGTCCTACGGTCCTATCACAATTAAATTGTGATCGTTGTAACAAGCAGGGCGGGGCCAAGAGCTACGAGAACGGAGTGTCCCGAGTGTCACCTGAATGCCACACCGGTCTCGAGTCCTACGGTCCTATCACAATTAAATTGTGATCGTTGTGACAAGCAGGGCGGGGCCAAGAGCTACAAGAACGGAGTGTCCCGAGTGTCACCTGAATGCCACACCGGTCTCGAGTCCTACGGAGGAGATCCAAAAGGAGGAGTGAGGACAGTGAAAGATGAGAGAGGACCATACGTTGTCATTTTGTTCTAGTTTATGTGTCATTCGTTTGTGAGGGGCTGCTGCTTTATTTTTGTTTTGTCGTTTATTTTTGTATTATTATTATTATTAAAGTTATGTTGAACGTTCGCTGGTTCCCACCTCCTTCCCTCAGCCTTTAACATTGTTATATTGGTGCCAATACCCAGGAGGAAGGAGGAATGCGGTTAAAGAGATCTCGCAGTGCCGTTGAGTAGGTCTGAGCAGAGTCTGCTGCCAAGGACACTCGAGGTAGTGGGCTTGAGTGACTTGCCAGGGGGGGGGGGGGTGGACAAATTAAATGCCATCCGCCTGAGTGCTGAAGGAGCTGCGCCCATCCGTGAGTCTCGCCTGGGGCCGGAGCCATCAGTCAGCCATGATGGGTAGGAGCAAGCGAGTGAGGGATAGGGGGCTCACCGCTGGGCTCCTGAAGCCTGAGGAGCTGTCACCAGGGAGCGGAGGAGTTAAAGGCCGTCCACCAAGAGGTATCCAGTGCCACTGCCAGGCATCGTGGAGGACCAGCAGTGTGTTTTTGGAACCAAACAAAGATTTTTTTTTTTTTGCCCTCTCTCACCTCTGTCCCTTCTCTCGCCTTGTTTGTCCTAACCTTCAGGTGTTGTAGCCGCTGTAATGCATGTAATATACATGTAAACAAATCAAATTGCAAAGTTTAAGGTTAATACGAACAACTTTCAGAATCTGAAATCAGATTGGATTCATTGAGATTGATGACAACTAGTGCATGTAAACAAAACTACTTGCGCTCATGCCTTCACTGACACTTTTGTTCAATTTAATGCGTCTTTGCTGACTTAATATAATTGAATTTCTTTCAAAAAAATTGGTTTACTTTTTCAACACTGAGCTTGGTGCTCATGTGGGTGTCACAAGTTTGAAGCTTGTGACATTCATTTTCCAGCTGAAATAAAAACTAGTGACTAGTAAAAGACCAACAATTACAAATATTCCTTTTCACATAAATTGCATGAGCAGATTATCGATTAATGTAGACTTATTTTCACTTGGTTCCTTGCGCTAAGAACGTTAAGACCTCAAAACACTTTTACCAATGTGCATTTGTAAACAAATGCTTTTTGACATTTGCATCACATAATCAGCTCTATATGCATTTTCTAACGGTAAACTTGCTCGGCCGCTCACCTGATAGATAAAGCACTGTACATGTGAGGTGAAGCGTCCTGTGAAACACAAGTCACGATAAAAGAGCTCAAAGACGTGTAGAAGCAAGCTAAAATGACACGGTTGCTTCAGCAAATGTGGCTTTATCTTTTTGTTAACACTTATCAGTTAAGCTTAGGGTCGAGTTTAGTGTAGGTGGTACGTTATTTTTAAATGCGATAAGAGCATTAACCTTTTAGGACCAATCAGCTGACATTTTATTTCCAAACTGCCACGATACGTACAACAACCATCTGTTTTTTGTTTTTTTGCACCACTCACTGGACATTTCACTTTGAAAGTCTCACAAAATGTGCAAAAAGCATTTTTGTAGAAATGTCGCCACAAGCACGTTTTTTTCCAGTGAGCCCGTGTTGGACATTTTCCAGTGCTCTTTACACTGTGTCGCTACTATGGATTTTCCAATAACATTTATACTGCTGTAAATATATTCCATGGAAAGGGCTTTTATGCATATGCACCCGTGTATCCGTGCAGAATAATGAAAACTATAAATCTTCTGGTCTATACAGGATCAGGTATCAGAGGAGGGCATGCGGAAAAGAGTCGTGAGTGCAATCGTTAAATTCATTCTTCTATTCAACTCGATCCCAAGATGGAGGGAATGGCACTTTATACTGAGGCATCAGGAGGGAAGAGGAGAAAACATTCAAAATCACCTTATACACAGAGAACATTATAATAATAACTGAGGTTTCTTTGTGTTTGTCTGTGTAGATAATGTTCCAGTCCTCTCTTTATGAATGTAGCTGGTTATGACACATCAGAGTTGACTTTATTTTACTAAACGAATGATTGATCATATGTTTATGCCTATTGACTAGATGTGGGGCCATGTTATTAATATCCATGGACATTGTATAGGAATCGTTCACCCCTAAAATGACAACTCGCTCATTGTTTGGAACGACGTGAGGGTGAATAAATGATGTCCGAGTTGGCATTTTTGGGTAAACTAACCCTTTAACACATTATTTTTTACTTCATATTCTGTTATTTTTAGGAGCGAGAGACATTAGTGTGTGTTTCACCTGTTTGTTTAGTTATTTTATTCACTGGTAATGACAACAAAATGTTGCTATAAGCATATTCATAATCTCAGCATTTGCAGTTTTCTTTAGCATGCTCCATAAATCTGATATTTCCAGTCAGATGAGTGATTGAAGCTTATAAAACATAGAGCAGTATAATGTTTTTTGTCAAAAAATAATGTTAATAAATGTGTCTTGAAATCATTCTGTATATATCGGCTTCCTTTGTGGCAAAACATTATGATCTTTGCATATTATCACCCACCGGAAACGTGCTTCCACTTTTGTATAGAAAACTGTATGAATGTTTTAACACGAGCTGATTTAAATCTGAGCTGATTTTTCATTTACGTTTTATTTACATTGACAGATAAAACCACGATTAAGGGCTTTAAAAATGACATTTTAAAACAACAACCTTAAAGGTAAAGAGCAAAAGGTGTTATATTAATAGATGCAGAACAGATGGGAAGTTGGTCCATTGAAACAGACAGTGCAAAAAGCCACAGTGGTTCAGCTCTCCGGACTCGTGTAAGGACACACCACACAGACCTGTGCGATATCATCATACTCGTATGTTCTTTTCAGGAAGGTATCCGTTAGCCTCAGTCCTGATATGCTCTGAAAGAAAAACAGAAATGATATAGATGTATCATGGATCACGCATCATAATTCATTTAATTTGTACTACTGTACCTTTAAGAAAAGCCTATCTGGAAAAAACCACTGCTGTTATGAAATGTGAAATAACTGACAGCATTTGCCATGCCAAGTTGCTAAATATTGAATTCAATTCAAGAAGTCAACCAGCAAACAAGATACGGAATTGTATTTTGTATGTAGAATTAGACATTTAGATGTCCGCATCAATGGAAATATACATTGAAAGAACATTAAATGCAAGTAAAACGCCTACTTTTAAGGTTTCAAATACGTTTTGGGAGAGTAAAATGTCAAAATGTGGGTGAAATAATGTTCATTTGTCATTCAGTGTAAGTTTTATTTATGTAAAAATTGAAATAACATAGTTTTTCCTGACCTGTATGTATTAAAATAGATAAAAGAATAAGTGAGCATACTAAATTTTACAGCATTTTAAATGAGTAAAAATTAAAGTAATTATCATTTGTGGTAAAAGTAATTAAGTCTTTAATATGGCCCAAAATAGATTTTTGTAGTAAATGACAAGATTGTTACACTAAATGACATTTTAGTGGGCGTCTTCTGTAAATCATGGTAAAAATGTATATTTAATTTTTGCTCAAATAAACAGGACCCATTCTGATGTATTGAAAAACAACAATTCAAAGCTGTATTTGTTCGATATACATACTTATTTTTGGCCCAAACTGGCTTAACTCAGTGCAGCATGCTATGGGAATCTTTCTAGCCCTTCACCTTCCCCAGCACCACCTGTCTAGATTTACTAGAGGGTTCTCCCTACTTTCCTTGCAGCAGTCATTTTTAAAATTCATTACATTTAATATTTTTTATATTTCTTTTCCTCTTAAACTAGTAAACTGTGTTACGGTGTTAAATTCATTTGAATTGTACCCAAATAGGCTTTATGCCAAACGTCACATGGACAAACAGGAAAAAGGTCTCATTGCATGAGCTTCTCAGAGAAAGTGTTTACAGTATTATGAACTGACAGCGATATCTGTGGACTTTTAAGGAAATCAGCAAACCTAGAAAGTTATTCAATTTAGTGGTTCATTCAATTTAAATATCTGAATATTAGCATAACAAAAACATTTAGATATCAACCTACGTATGAGATGGACATTGGCTATGCTCATCGTTGGTAGCTTCTTTGAAGCAATCTTGAGCAAAACATTTATTTAACAAAGCACATACAGACCAGTGCAACCTCTTTTACAGAATACGGAAGTTTGTTGCACGTATTGTAATTCTCTAAATTCCTATTGTCATTGTAATTTTGTTTCAACATCCTACTCAGGTTTGGATAAAAATGACTTAATTTTGCCCAACTCTGCAATAAATGCACTGAAAAGCTCATTGAAATATCAAATCAATGATCACACTGACTGTTGGAGTTTACCTGTAAACCCTGAAAAGACGACAGGAGCTTGAGAGGAATGGACAGCGAGGCGCTGGGGCTGAGTTTACCCAGCTGTCTGCCCGACACCCCACACCAGTGGACAGACCGCGTGTTACACATCTCCAGAACCAGATCCATGGTCCTCTCACTGACAACAGGCAAACCAGCGGTTAAAACTGACAAGAGTTACAGGAGAGTTCATCTAGAACCAGATGCCATGCTCTTACCTGCAGTTTGTGATTTTACAGGTGATGTCAAAGGGCTCCTCCAGATTAACTGTGTCCGGGATGAATTCAAGGGAAAGCCTGACGTCACCGTAACCAGGAGCCTAGAAGAGAAGGCTCGAATGAAATGTGTTCTGTGAAGCCTACAGACAGTTTCTTTCTGATTTGTGTGGTAAGGATCGGTGAAATGGTTCATTTGATTTACTACAGTGACTTTGAGCAAATCTTTATTTTTTTTTTAACCCTTGTGCATTGTTCAAATTCACGACCCTTTCGTTATTTTAACCGCTTTAAAAATGTATCAGATAAATATTTTTTTCAAATTTTTTTGCTTAAATCTATTAATCAACCTCAGTCCTGATCAAAACTATTAAATTTAAAAAAAAAAAATCAGGATTTTAACTCTTTAATTGCCAAATTCATAAATGATGTCACTGATTTTAACTGAACATGATGTCACTGTGATTTTAACTGCTTTAAAAATGTATCAGATAAATATTTTTTTCAAATTTTTTTGCTTAAATCTATTAAATCAACCTCAGTCCTGATCAAAACTACTAAATTTAAAAAAAAAAAATTCAGGATTTTAACTCTTTAAAACGTTAAAATCTGATGCTGCACAAAAACTAACAACGCATCAAAGCCAATGTTGTTTCTAATCTTTGACACGTTTTTTCCCAAATCATTTTTAAAGCAGTTAAAATCACAGTGACATCATGTTCAGTTAAAATCAGTGACATCATTTATGAATTTGGCAATTAAAGAGTTAAAATCCTGATTTTTTTTTTTAAATTTAGTAGTTTTGATCAGGACTGAGGTTGAATAATAGATTTAAGCAAAAAAATTTGAAAAAAATATTTATCTGATACATTTTTAAAGCAGTTAAAATCATAACGAAAGGGTCGTGAATTTGCCCACAGAGTATTTTCAAAGCGTTTTCCCAAAATATGTGTCAAAATAAGATTTGTCACCAAAAATCATTCCATTTGCTGAAACACGGAGAAAGTTATGGCCAAATTAAGACTCAAAAATTCCCCACAGTGGATGAAAACATCCCGAACGGCACATAAGGGTTAAAGACTATTTGGTCCAATCTACACTGAACTCAGTGTACCATTCTCTGTAGCTGGCTGGTCTGTAGTCGTCCTCTCTCCCCAAGATTGGTTTTCCACACAATGTCTAGTTTGCCGATTACCGTCACCCCCTTTATGACCCCGGCCTTCTCCGCAAACTCTGGCTTGGGCTTCAAACAGTACAAATACTGCCTTGTGTCCAAAGGCTGCAGATAGGACATCTTCCCGAATGTTGACTCGCTGCTGAAATGGAAGAAAAAGTTGCTCATAAGTTGAATAATGTCGACACATCTGTTGCTATTCAATTTAAAGGTGCGGTCACATTTTCGGCAAATTCCAATAGGGAGTGAACACAATTGGGGTTTTTGCAAAAGATTTCGCAACAGGTTCAAGTCGGTTGCCTGAATTCCCCCATGTTGACCAACAGAAAGCTGCTTGGTTTGAAAGGGACATTTGTGTGAGCTGTGATTCATGCACTGCTACTCTGTTGACAATAGACAATGGACCTTTCAGCCCACAAAATTACACCCAAATTTTGCTCATGTGACCACACTCTACAAGGTTACACAAAACGACATAAAAGTTTCAACTGTTAACAGGAATCTTCTGGGTTCAGCTCTATTGACAACTTCTGTGAAAATCATTTTGTTTTGTTCCTCGGTTTAGAAAAGCAAAGAACTGATTTACTGTAATGTGCTTACAATAGAAGCAAGACATTAAAATCTGATTTGTGTAGTTTGTACATTGGATGTCATTGTCATACTAGTCTCAAGTTAAAACGTAACGTTCAAAACAGAACACATTGTAACATTCCAATGTTTTGCTCCATAAGCTTTCATAGTAAGTGCATTACTGTAAATATGTTTTTTATTCGTTTTTACTAGGGCTGTCAAAATATACGCATGCGCTAAATAAAAATCTCTCTGAACAAACATTTAGAGTTCATCACATGCATTAAATTCTCTTTTGTGCTTAAAAGGATAAAAACACAAAATGATGTCAAAATTCCAGTTGTCAATTAATTAAAAAGAGTTGTGAACAACAGAAGAGTTGTGAGGACATCGGATGTGTATCACGTACATCAGGTCTTAAAGTGACAGCGGCCTAATAAACCCACTGCTGTCTGTGCATTATTGTGAAGAACAAAAGAAAAGAGAAAATCACTCACTGCTCTCGAGTGATTCACTTTTGTAGCTTTAATAAGAATTAATCTACATTTAATTTAGAATTTATGCAGTGAACACTACAGTTATTCAATTTCTGTTTATTTACTCGTTACACCTACAGTTCCTTAAGTTACCTGGGTCAAAAACAATGAAAACAATAACTTTTTTGTGCATTTTAGCAGGGCAGGTGAAAATCTGAACTGGCCCGGCTGGACCGGTACAAAACAAGCCCTGATATATTCAAGGCACAGCTAAATGTGACATTTATTACAATGGGTTTATGTGAAGATTGTTTTAAATTCACATAAATTAAGAGTTTTTTAAATTATAGCTTTCCAACATTTGAATTATTTAAACATATTATAAACGATACACTACACATGGAGTATTTAACATGCAGTTTAAAAAACAAAACCCACATCTTCTTAGAGACCTGGAATATTTTTATCATGAACCCTTTGACTCATGTCTATATAATCTTTCATCCACGGTCCAGTTTTAATTTGCTAATACAAACTGGACCTGTTGATGTATGTTACATTTGTGTACTCTTAATATACAATAATTATATTGTTTTGTTTGTTGTATCGTAAACTGATTTTTATATTTATATATATATATATATATATATATATATATATATATATATATATATATATATATATATATATATATATATATATATATATATATAAATAAATAATCTTTCAATGATACTGTAATAGCAATAATGGAATACTATTAAATTGAAAAATAAAAATCCATTTAATAGAGACATCATTATCAGTATTAGTCTTTGCTGTTTCTACATTATTTTGGAGATTCAATGTAAAAGTATTACAACATCAAAAAATATATTAAAAACATTAATGTTAGGTGTGATTAATTACAGAATAATGTCACAAAATTAAATGTCATGAAAATTGTATTGAACTCAAAACATTCTTTTTTTTCAAAAAAAAAAAAAAGAATTCATTCATTTAAAATACTACCGTTCAAATTTTTGGATTCAGTAAAAATCTTCACCAATTTATTTGATCAAAAATACAAAAAACAGTAATCTCGTGAAATATTATTATCAAATAAAACATAACCGTTTTCTATGTGAATATATTTTAAAATGTAATTTATATCCAGTGATCAAAGCTGAATTTCATCAGTGTCACATGATCCTTCAGAAATCATTCTATTCTAATATGCTGATTTAATAATCCAGAAACATTTATTATTATTATTATCAATGTTGAAAACGGTTGTGCAGCTTCATATTTTGTGGAGACTCATATATATATTTTTGGTGAGTATATCGCATTTATTTGAAATAGAAATATTTTGTAACATGACATATCTTTTGTTATAAAGGTTTTCATTTCTTTCAAAAAGTCAATAAATATATAAATATACTTACCCAAAACATATGACTGGTTGTGTAGATCTTAAATACAGGTAAAGCAAGGGCAACAGAATATGTAAATGTTACCTCTCATCCCCAGAAGCCACATTGTTGAGCTCAGTGACGTTGTACATCATAGAAGGTTCCAGAGACACTTTCTCCATGAACATTGGGGACGTAGTGATGTTCTGAATCTGTGCCTCTAGGAACACCTCATCTGTCTGTAGGGGTCAAGGGTCAAAAGCTTCAAATCAGACTAGCAGCTGAGATCCAATCAAAATCATTTTCTCAGCCCTGGAAAGTATTGTACTGCATATAAATTAATATTTTATACACTTTATTCTGGAGGGATACTTTATTTGAAGGGCTCTACATGAAGACTTAAATGAACTTCATTTACAACATTATTTTACAATTTAGTGATATCACATAAACAGGCCTCTCTCTTCGGTTCTGAATGGCACTGCATTTGAATCATTGTTGTTTAAAAGTTCTTTGAATGTGGCCCATCAAATCAAGTTCTTCAGACAAGTTTAAGTGGAATTCATTGATTCAGAGAGGCAAATAAAGCAGCCGTTTGCCCAGTGATCTCCAGCCAGTAGATTAGTATTATATTTGAAGTTGGTGTTACAAGTGGAGGTTAGTTCATGCCTGTGGATCAACAGCACCTTTTGACAGAAACGTTGTTATTGTTACAGCAAGAAGCAAAGATCCCATGCCAAGCTTGATTGATTCAATAGTCCCCAAATTAATAAAAAATAACATGACTGTAATATGTCACTCTAAAGAAGTCTTTAAACTCTATAAGTATCATTAGAATTGATACTAATGTAATATAAAACTGTTCAAATGGATTAAGGCACTTGTGATTTAAATCTGTCAAAGAAAACATCAATCGGGATAAAAATCATTCAAAAACAAGCATCAGTTTCGCCCAGCCTAAGAAAAACAGAGTGAATGTTTTCTCCAGAGCCAGACACAATGTTTCATTGATTTAGTTTAGCACTGGGAAGATGAGTGAGCAGTGAAGCAAAAGCATTGAGGAAACAAGTAAAGGAAAACAGAAAAAAATACATTTCTTTTTTCTCATTTTCGGTTTATATATTTGTTTATTATTATGATTTAGATTGTGCATCATTTTGCCAATTGAAATGGTAACACTTTTTCAGTGTTACATTGAAAATTTGCAAATAATTCCATTTAAGGACATGTTCTATCAATCCGTCCATCTGTCCGTTCGTCCGTCCATCCATCCATTCATGTCTCCATCCATCTAATCTATCTGTCCAGCTTTTCATCTATACATCCCATCCATCCATCCATCCATCTAATCTATCCATCTATCAGTCTGTCCAGCTATTCATCTGTCTGTCCATCCATCCCTCCATCCATCCATCAGTCTGTCCATCTATTCATCTGTCTGTCCACCCATCCCTCCATCAATCGATCCATCTATCAGTCTGTCCATCTATTCATCTGTCTGTCCATCCATCCATCCCTCCATCCATCCATCTATCAGTCTGTCCATCTATTCATCTGTCTGTCCATCCATCTCTCCATCAATCCATCCATCTATCAGTCTGTCCATCTATTCATCTGTCTGTCCATCCATCCATCCCTCCATCCATCCATCTATCAGTCTGTCCATCTATTCATCTGTCTGTCCATCCATCCCTCCATCCATCCATCTATCAGTCTGTCCATCTATTCATCTGTTTGTCCACCCTTCCCTCCATCCATCTCTCCATCAATCCATCCATCTATCAGTCTGTCCATCTATTCATCCGTCTGTCCACCCATCCCTCCATCCATCTCTCCATCTCTCCATCTATCCGTCTGTCCATTTATTCATCTGTCTGTCCACCCATCCCTCCATCCATCCCTCCATCCATCTATCAGTCTGTCCACCCATCCCTCCATCGATCTCTCCATCCATCCATCTAACCGTCTGTCCATCTATTCATCTGTCTGTCCACCCTTCCCTCCATCCATCTCTCCATCCATCTATTCATCTGTCTGTCCACCCATCCCTCCATCCATCTCTCCATCCATCCATCCATCCATCTATTCATCTGTCTGTCCACCCATCCCTCCATCCATCCAACCGTCTGTCCATCCATCCATCCATCCATCCATCCATCCATCTGTCCATCTATTCATCTGTCTGTCCACCCATCCCTCCATCCATCTCTCCATCCATCCATCCATCTGTCCATCTATTCATCTGTCTGTCCACCCATCCCTCCATCCATCTCTCCATCCATCCATCCATCTGTCCATCTATTCATCTGTCTGTCCACCCATCCCTCCATCCATCTCTCCATCCATCTATTCATCTGTCTGTCCACCCATCCCTCCATCCATCTCTCCATCCATCTATTCATCTGTCTGTCCACCCATCCCTCCATCCATCTCTCCATCCATCCATCCATCTGTCCATCTATTCATCTGTCTGTCCACCCATCCCTCCATCCATCTCTCCATCCATCTATTCATCTGTCTGTCCACCCATCCCTCCATCCATCTCTCCATCCATCCATCCATCCATCCATCTATCCGTCTGTCTATCTATTCATCCGTCAATCCATTCATCCATCGGTCCATCCACCTTTCTGGAACCCTTTTGGCTGATGTCACCCTGGTTTCTCAGGTCATTGGTTAGTAACAACCAAAAGCCAAAAAGTTATTTAGGCCTTTTTAGGCTACTGCTGTAGACAACGTAGCCTTTCTAAAATCTTGCCAATAGATAATACAGTAACTTAGAGCCAATGCAATGAAAGTTTTAGCAATAATGGCAAAAAAATATGAATTAGAAAAAATAACTTTTACTAAGTCTGGATTTTTGAACATAATCTCATATTTCCCATCTCAGTACTGTCCTGTTATCTGAATCCCAAACTACTTTCCCTACGTTTTTCCCTTGCTTGTTTCAAAGGCTCAGAAGAAGAAAAGAAACAGGTTATGCTGAAAAAAAAGTTGCAATGAGAAAAGAAAACAATTACCACGGAACTGAGGTCACTCTAATGGAGGAATAAAACACAAAAATAAACATTAGAGAAGTGAAGGTTACATGCACAAGAAAATGACAATGTCAGTTTTCTTCTTGAGGCAGCATAAATGTGAACAAAACAGTGATTTATGAATGAAACACGCACACTACTAACAAAAGGGATATCAAATGAAACAACTGAAAATGTATAAAATGGGTTCTTAAAAAGCATAGCCTCACTATAAATTATTTCAAAAGCTGCTACGCAGTGCAGAAAGGAAGGTTAAACAGTATGACCATGGAAAATACTAAAGACTGTAAGCAAATCATTTGCTTTTGTATATATTCTCTAAATACTACAGGAAAAAAAAACAACAACCACTCAAACTGGTAAATGTAAACTTACCTCGGCATTGTAGAACTTGGTTTTTACATCTAGAGGCTTGAGAACCTGGTTCAAAATAGAGTTAAAACTGAAGTTTGAGCTGCAGTTTGATTCTACCTCAACAGAATCCATGTAAAATTGAATTTATCACACAACTCAAGACTGCTTTCAATGACTTAGCTTCAGTGCTCAGCTGACTATTTTCAGGATGTCCGAAGCAGCATGAGATCATGCTTGAGTTCAAATGTCAAGCTTTAGTGTAAATTAAAAGTCTCGGCCCTGTGCAAAATGGTTTACGAGACATGCATAGAGCATCCAATCACAGAGCAGAATGAATCAGAAGGAAATGAGCTCACCTGAAATTTGAAGAACTTTCTAAAGTATAGCTTCTCTCCGGTCTGAGTGGTGTAACTGACTGCACAGACCAAGCTGGAATCAGATGACCAGACACAAATATGGTGAGGACAATCTCTTGTTTGTGTGGTTTTCTTTATTTTTGATTGCAACAAGAACATGTAGCAGAATTTGCAACCCATTTTACCAGAGTAATTTGAGTCATTTGTGAGCTTAACATACTTTTAGAGGATATCAAACCTGAAAAATGTTGGGGTGGGAGTCGGGACTTGAATTTACCCAGTGAAATTAATTGGATTGTGAAAAATGGGTCAGATCTGTGTGTGAATTTGCAAGGGTTTGTAGCAGTGGTATTTTAGTTATCATCTTATATTTTATTGTAGTTTTTAATAATTTTGAAATATCTTTCATTTTAATTTTAGAATAAGTTTTAGTCTATGAGCATATTTAGCTTTGATTTACTTTTAATTTTTAGTGATTTTAGTAGTTCAACTTAAACTTCAGTTAACTGCCAAGGAAATCTAATTTTCATTTAATTTAAAAAAAAAAAATAATATATATATATATATTTTTCTTTTATTATTATTTTTTTTTTTTTTAATAATTTTTTTTATTTTATATATATATATATATATATATATATATATATATATAATAATAATAATAAATAAATATATATATTTTTTTTAAATTATTTTTTTTATTTTATATATATATAAAATAATAATAATAATAAATTTATATATATATATATATATATATATATATATATATTTTACATATTTTTCAAGTTTAAGTTGCTCATCTAATATTTATATTTTGTTTCATCTCAGCTTTATTTAAATGACCAAAAACTATTTTTAATAGTTTCAGTTTTGGTTAACAACAACAACACTAGATTGTGGAGGACTACTCCACAAAAATTCATCATTTGATATTATTGTCAATTATATTAATGCAACCCAGCATGAAATGACTAAGAACTAAAGGCTTTGAATGTTTAGGGTCTATCAGAAGCTACACACATGTGTGTCCCGATCTCCTTGACTTCATGATGGATGACATCATCAATGCAGCACTCTGGCTTGAGTTCTGAAACGGCAGAGTTTGAAGCAGATAAATTTAACCTCTGGGAGCTCGTCTGCAGGTCCGCCTGCAAAGAGAGACAATCATGGGATAGCAGTGAGACAAGAAAACTGACAACTACATTAGGCATTCTATCACTTCCCATGAGCCGTTACCTTTACAAGAATATCTTTGACCACTTGATTGCTGTCATTGTGCACACTGATGTAACTGGAGAAGGTCTCGCCAAGGAAAATATTTCTGTATAGGAAATGGTGTGAATGCATTTTTCAAATCATTGAAACGCTTTGGGATTCAAATGAGCATGTGGCACTTTCCACTAATAGGACACAGAAAACGTTGATCAGTAACCTCAGGAGGTCGATCGAAATACTATATGAGCCCATTTATTTTTATTCAGTTTATGTGACGTTTGAAATTTGTGACCCTATTACAAACCCAAAAATACACGCCTATATAGAGGTTTTTTTTAGTTTGATTTGTGCGATTTAGCATTTATAATGTGATTTAGCAAAAATAAATAAAATCAATTTGTTTTGCTTGAAAATTGCAAAATTATGGGAATTACCGGATGGGAATGTTGACATCATTATCATGCAAAGTAGTTTAATTTTGTATTATATTGTAGTTAAAGACATATTAGACAAACTGTATATACCCTCACCTGCCACTTTATGAGGTACACCTTGCTAGTACCGGGTCGGACCCCCTGAACTGCCTTAATTCTTTGTGGTATAGATTCAACAAGGTGCTGGAAACATCGAGATCTGGTGACTGTAGAGTGAGTACAGTGAACTCATGGTCATGAAACCAGTTGGAGATGATTTGAGCTGTGTGCTTTATCCTGCTAGAAGAAGCCATCAGAAGATGGTACACTGTGGTCAAAGAAATGGACATGGTCAGCAACAATCCTCAGGTAGGCTGTGCCGTTTAAACGATGCTCAATTGGGCCAAAAGTGTGCCAAGAAATATCCACCACACCATTACATCACCACCGTGAACCGCTGACACAAGGCAGGATCCATACTTTCATGTTGTTAATGCCAAATTCTGACCCGACAGTCTGAATGTCACAGCAGAAATCAAGAATCAGACCAGGCAATGTTTTTCCAATCTTCAATTGTCCAGTTTTCATGATGCCATGTGAATTGTAGCCTCGGTTTCCTGTTTTTAGCTGACAGGAGTGATCTTCCAGGCATTTTCACCCACAGAACCGCCACTCACTGGATATTTTCTCTTTTTCTGACCATTCTCTGCAAACCCTAGGTATGGTTGTGAGTGAAAAAAAATCCCAGTAGATCAGCAGTTTCTGAAATACTCAGACTAACCCGTCTGGCACCAACAACCAAATCACCGAAATCGCCTTTCTTCCTCTTCCTGATGCTCAGTTTGAACTTCATCGGATCGTCTTGATCATGTCGACATGCATTGAGTTGCTGCCTGATTAGATATTTCAATGAGCAGTTGAACAGGTGTACCTAATAAAGTGGCTGATGAATGCTTGTGTGCATTTATAGATAGACAGATATCAATATTGATATAGATATATAGACATATGGATGTAATATATTGCTTTAATTCTTTTAAAAAGACATGCGATACCAAAGCGTACCGTGGTTGTGGAAAGCGCCGTCAACTTATTAATAAAAATAAATCATAAAAATTTCAGATATTAAATATATATATATATATACGTTACCCAAAATTCTGAGGCAGTGTGAGCATTTCCCCAAGGATTAGTGTTTCTGCCCCTTTTACGGTAGACGGATCGTCTTTCATGAGTCGTATAAACAAATCACCTGCAGACATGTGATATGCTGAGCTGTAAAACCTCTTGACTGACAGTCACTCAGATTTTAGATACACATTAGACATCTAAATCAACAGATCTTTTTAATTGTGCCTTATAGTCGAGACTTTTTAGAAGGCCACACATGCAACAACACAATTCTCCAAAAGTATGACAAATAAAAAAAATCATGAAATTATGAGTAACAAACAAACAAATCTATCTGCAAGCCATGATTCAAGCTAACTATTTATACAACTTAGAAGCATAACACGAGGTGGTATCTGATGTACTCCATTCACTTTATCTTTCCAACATTACAATCTCATTCATGCAGATTTATAGGGGAACATATTTCAGGCCCTTTTATATATAGAAGTGCTACTCAGAACTGTCATGGTGACATGCGGTGCTGGAGCACGGCCGCAGGCGATCGCATTTCAGAGCATTGGTTACCTGCAAAAGGAAAACAAACACTCCAAACTGCTTATATATCCCAGGGCCATATTGGGGGGCAGCATTATAGCAGGCCTCTCACAGAGACAGAGCCGCTGCTGCTAATAGCTTTCAGAGAAACTCAATACTGGACTCAGCAATGGTTTCATGTGTTGCATTACAATAACAAATGTTTCAGTATAATATTTTACAGTGTTTCCCACCGGAAGAAAATTTCGTACATTGTAAAGTTCATCTCATGCACTGTTAAAAGTTCAAAGAGCTCTGTTCAGTGTGCTAATTGAACAAAAAGAAATTGGTGAATTGATGTGCAGCTGAACTTTAACGGGACTCAACCCTCTTTTTAGTTGTGGGAGTGTCTCACACTGGTGTTTTAGGAAGCCAAACAATTAGTATTATTAATATTCCTATGACAATAAGAGCCATATAATATAATATAAGCCCAATTCACAGATAAGGCTCAAGCTAGTCTTCCACTAAAATGCATGTTTGAGCTGTTTTAACTGAAAGTAGCTTGTACTGACATCTTAAAATAAATCGGTGTCATTGTTTTGTCTCTAGACGAACACCAGTGATGTTTTTAAGACACATTTAAAAGCTACTTAAATGTCCTCATTGAACCCTGGTTCAGTCTAAACCCTGTCTGTGAAACCAGGCCACACATTCTGACCTCTTTTTGTTTTGGCTTTGAAATTTAGAGAACATAAGAGAATTTTATTTATTTTTTTAAAATATATTATAATATAGTTGGATACACTCCGGAAGGGGTGGATTCTGGAATCCACTGCCGCTTCAATATATATATTTTGAGCGATTTATCACAAAATTATCTTTCTAAATAGACTCACTTCAACTTATGTTAAAGCCTTTAATTTCTTTTTCTTTTTCAAACACTAGAAAATAATGTTGAATATTGTCTGTACGTCTGACTGAGAGAAAAGTACAACTTATCAGTGTGTTTTGGGAAAGTTTCCTGTTCAACTTCAGCCTTGAAGAAGCTGTGAATCATGTGTGTCTGTGTATGTGCGCTCAGTGTTCTGTACAGGTGCATTATGGGTACTGGTGGACAACTGGGACTCTGATAGAGACCTGCAGACGCTTTGTCCTGACTTAACAGGACATCCTGTGCCGAAGTTCAGGGTCTGATCGTCAGCATCATGATGAAGGAGATATTCTTCTGACTGTCTGTCCATGTGTGGAAAGTTACCAGTTTTGTCTAGTTTTCTAAACCAATCAGAATCTTAGTAATGACGCAGTTAGTGGACTCTGTTAGAGTATAATTGTTGTGGAAATGTGAAAGTACAAACTCTACGAACTCCTTGTGAGACTTGAAGCTGCTTCTGCTGATGAAACTGCAAACTATTCTTCAGTAAAATGTATTTTTTTAAACTCTGACTCCAGGTCTTCATTTATCATATCTGGTCTTTCGGGTCTTTAACTGTAAAATCCCCACCAATGTTCTGGCCCACGGCACTTAAGTTTCAATATAGCCCAAATAACAGTTGGGGTACCTCTACTTTAGACAATTAATAATAATAATTAATTTGTGAATTGACCCTTCGCAAACAGATTGACAGGTGATCTGACCAATCATAACCCAGAATCCGGCCTTTTGTCGGTCAAAGCGGTCAGGGGAGTCAGTAGATTAACGTTGGTGAACTTGAATCACGTCTTGAAACAACATTCCTTCTGATGTTCATTCATGTTTATTTGATGCTATAAATGAACTAGTATGAAGAGATGATCGAGGAGCTACAGCGACACATTAAACACACACTAGACGCTATTTATTGATTCAACTTCTTTAAAAAATTACGATATATTAAATATGAAACTGTTTCATATGTCGTCAGTGTCCTCTTTGCTCCAGGATGTGTTTTTCACTGCATGAGAACATGATGTGTGGCGTGAGAGCGCATGGCATGTCGGACAAAGCAACAGTAACTAAAGGGGGCGGGGCTTTGCGAAGGGTCAATTCTGAAATCAATTTCTTTACCAATGAATCAGATTTCACAAAATGTGTGTGTTCTTCAACGGTTTCCTGATTAGTGTTAAAATCACAGTGTCATTGGATTGTACCTGGAAGATCTCTGTCCTCACATGTTACCGGCATGTTTGTGAAAAGTGTCGGTTTGGTCAGCCGCATCACTGGAGAGAGAAACATAAGAGACTGTTAATATGAAACAGTTACAATATTTTAGTATCAAACACACATGATGTCCAGTTAGCTCTTGGAGGATCTAGTTACTTAGACTTATTTCAGGTTGACAAGTGTAACAGTAACAGCGAGGGTAGCGTGTAGTTCGCCATGTTAGCTTCTTTAAATGCTCAGTTGACCAACCTAGCCATAAAATGATATTTACAATATACAATGAATATACAGTTGGACGTCTTATTCCACATATGCCCTGAATTCACATCATCCCTGTCAGCCCTCACCAAATCATGAACTATTAATATTTCACTTTGTTAGTATTGTGAAATTATTGCATGACACAAGTACATTTAACCTACATTTATTTAACCTGCAATTATCAGAGCAATGAAAAATCCTCCTGTTCTGACATAACTATTTTATCTGTCAAATTAAAAGTATAAAATGAATAAATAAAATTAAATTCAGAACTACAATATTAGCATGATGTATTGTACTTTCATCATTGTGCTTAACCCTCCGGTGGTCTTCTGTAAAACATTTTTTACTTAATCAGAATGGCATGAAACTTTGTGACTTTTGTAGCACTTCAGCTATATGAACACACACACAAAACATGATTAGAAAAGGCTTAGCGGTCAAAAATGACCAACATAAGAAATTTGATTCATGGGTGAGGAAATACAGAGCAATATCTTCTTTTGCGATCTGAAAAAATATGGTTAATACAGCTTTAGAACAACATCAGGTTGACTGAGTTGTGAAGGGGTAAATAAACTACTACAAACTATGAGAGAAAGACAGTAAAATAAGGGCTAAAAAAGTAAATAAGCACACAGCTGGTGTGTTGGAGCCCCATACCTGGAATTTGGTTAGGGCATTAAAATTACATGTGATTTTATTTTTTTTAAATTCTGCCTTCGATGCATTGGATTTTAAATACTATTGTTGTATTTTTAACACTGTATTAATTGAAAATGATATGAATTTTTTTTATATATATATATATTTGTCTTATTTTACAGAGAAAAACAGTTTATAGTTTTAGGAATAAATATTGTCTAGTACCATGCAATCCCCTCAAAATACAAAATATTCAAAGAATAAATATTATTGGAACAAAATTCATGCATGTAGTTGTGCTATATATGTGTGATGTCTGTGTGTTGTCATCACCAAGTATGACCTCTAAATGAGAAATAATGCAGTTAAAATAAACAAAAAAGGCAAAAAAATTCTTAACGCTTCTAAAACTAAGGCTTTGTTTTCTTTCTGCAAAATATAATTTCTTATTCTCCGATTTTAACACATTTTAAATTCTATACTACACTATTATACTGCATTGTGTTGTACTGCTATTTTGGCACTAAGCAGTTCTGTCTGCGCACACACACACACACACACATATATATATTTATTATTTTTTATATATATATATATATATATATATATATATATATATATGTATATATATTA
>CM076086.1:1107862-1300362 GCA_038088235.1 Zacco platypus | reverse complement strand
TCCCATCAGTGGAATGAATGATGTGTTTGTGTGACGTGATCGTCTCTCATCACTCTTCTCTCTACTCTGTTTCGCTTTCTAGAGCACATTGTGGAGTTGAGTAAATCGAAATATGCCAGAAATATTGTGAAGAAGTTTCTGATGTATGGGTAAGTTACAACATTTTTTTTTTTTTCATGAATTTCTTTATCTGTTGGGTTTGGAGAAAGTAAATTATAATGCGGTTACTTTGGGAAAAATTGTATGAATCACATTATTCTAGTGCTGCAACGTTACATTCATCTGGCGTAACGGCGGCTTCTGCTCCTGGGAACGGAGAAAGTTCCATTCTATCACAAAAACCCAGACCACGATTATCAAAAGTATGGGAATACTTTAAACAGAGGCCAAATAAAACGGTCATTTGTTCCCTTTGCAGAACCGAAATGGCGTTCCACCTGTGGAATTGGATCTCTCGCGCAAGATCATATTTTGAGCGTGAACTGAGTTGAGGAGAAAATCTTCGTCTCGCAAATAAGAAAATATTTCCAGCGAACGAAAATCAGTTTTGCATTTCAAAGAAGTTTATTTGGATGTGTGCGGACGTTCTCTTTCGCACGTTCAAGGTTTGAGTTGCTCGCGCTCCTGATTCCCGCCCCGCGCACTCGCTAAGACTCGCTGCATCACAGACAGAACAAGAGGAAAAACACATGGTTCAGGAGACGTTTGTTCAATGGCTTGAACACTATCAAAGTTCCTTTAAGACTGTAGAGAAAGTCTTTGACACTCTTCATTTTAAAGTTCAAATGTCTTCCACTGGACGAACACACATGAGTGGCTTATTTTTAATCACAATCAAATCGTATTATTACATAATGGCGTGTCCCAGTGTTTCTACACCTCAATGAACTGCTGAATTAGTTCTAACTTCTTACGTAAAAAAAAATCACTAGATTAAATTAATAAAAAATTCACATTAAACAAGTGTTCGCTATGTTTGACTGTAGGCTCAGGTCAGAATGGTGGACAGTGTTTTTATGATGCATTCAAGCAATAATTGTTTGATGATAAACTAATTTCTGCTGTAGGACTAAACAGCAGGTGGGGGAAGTGATGTTGGCTTTCAAGGGGAAGGTCAAACAGATGCTCAGGCACTCCGAGGCGTCTTCAGTAGTCGAGTTTGCTTATAACGATAAGGCCATCCTCTCCCAGAGACTCATGCTTACTGAGGAACTCTATGGAAACACATTCCAAGTCTGCAAGGTACGTGTGCTTTCCACTGTTGGATACCTAGAAGCTTCATGAAAATAGAGAAATCATGTGTTTGTTGTCCATAAAAATGGTGAAAACTTTTTTTTTTTGTGTGTCAGTCCTCAATTTGTCCTACATTAGAGAAGGTTTTGGAAGCAAACCCAGAGAAAATGGAGGGCATCATGGATGAAATGAAGCAGATCCTCACACCAATGGCACAGAAGTGAGTTACGCTTAAAGCTGACATGTAGGGATGGACAGTATGACCAAAATATGAGGGACCAATTTTGCATTATTATTTATTTATTATTTTTTTTAAATGTCCAGTTTATTTTTAATTGCTTTTTTAAAAAATTGTCCATCAACAGTGCATGCAGAATTATTACGCAAGTTGAAATTGTTTTTTCCAAGCACATTTTACCAATTCCAAACCACATCAATCTTAATAATTACTATTATTTTTGTATTAAATGATTTATAAATGATATATAATTGTTCATGAAGGCTGGAAATTTAAACTTATATTCAGGTGCGCATAATTATTAGGCAGGTTTTCTTCTCCAGTCAAAATACTAATACTAACGCAGTACTAGAAATTGTAGTCAAGGCGTGACCATTGGACAACAAAATGCTCATTGGGTCAGCAGGGTCAGACACAAACAGGTGGAGAAGAAAAGACATGTTAACTGCAAAATATTTAAGGAAACTATCAGGAACTCTTTAGTCTCCACCATTTTCCAGAACTGCAACCTGCCTGGAGTCTCCAGAAGTACGAGGTGTCAGGATCTCAGAGACTTAGGTTAGGTAAAGAATCCTAAAAAATGACCCCCACTTAATAAAAATACACAAACTGTTGTTTTTAATAGGCTTTATAGACAAACAGACCGAGACTCTTTAAGGACCAGCACCACATCCTCTTGTACCACAGTTTGAAGAATTCATCTTCCAGAATCTGGCAGTAAGTTTTGGAAGATCGTTTTTAGTCCATCTCTGCAAAACAGATTTTCAGGATAGGAGACGGACTAAAAATGAACACCCAAAACTTACTACAGTATTGAGATCCTCTCCATCTGAGATGGTTCTCTTAAGCCTAGGAGTGAATGTTTTATGAGCAGTAGGATAAACATTTTCATCTGCGCAAAAACCACTTGTCAATTTACTATCATACAGTCTATACCAGGGGTGTCCAATCCTGCTCCTGGAGAGCCACTGTCCTGCAGAGTTTAGCTCCAACCCCAATTAAACACACCTGAACCAGCTAATCAAGGTTTTTAGGCATACATGAAACTTCCAGGCAGGTGTGTTGTGGTAAGTTGGAGCTAAACTCTGCAGGACAATGGCCCTCCAGGACCGAGTTTGGACACCCCTGATCTATTCCATCATACTGCCCATCTGTCCTGGCATCTGATGATGGTCTTGTTTTAGTACTTTATTTCTGAGTGAATTGATGCATTACGTTCCCTCCACAGGGAGGCTGTCATTAAACATTCGTTGGTCCACAAAGTTTTTCTGGACTTCTTTGAGCACGCTCCTGCCAAACAGAGAACGGTGAGCGCTGTACCCAGTTTGACTACTGATCTCATCACCGTCTGATGTCTGTACTGATGTCTGCTGTGGGGTGTCCTTTCAGGAGATGATTGAGTCCATCAGAGAAGCGGTCGTGTACATGGCGCACACACATGATGGAGCCAGAGTGGCCATGCACTGTTTATGGCACGGAACACCAAAGGTCCAAAGCACTCCTTAAAACACACATTTGACTGTTTCTGATTGCTTTTAGTCTGACTTGTTTTTGTCTCTGCTCTTTTTCAGGACCGCAAAGTTATAGTAAAAACAATGAAGTCCTACATTGCAAAGTTTGCAATGGTAAGCTGCTTATCTTTATATGTGCAATCTATGAATGTGTAAATCTCACAGAAAACACTTGAGTACGACAAAGAGGCCTGTGAAAATAAATTGCATTGTAGGTCATTCATTCAAAAAAAATCTCAAAAACCTCATTTTTAATTGAAGTTAAGCAAGTGAAAAAGGGAAATAAATGATTTCTCCCAGTACATGTTAATGGCACCCTTTTATTCAGTTCTTTTTGTAACCTCCTTTTGCCAAGATAGCAGCTCTGAATCTTCTCCTATAATGCCTGATGAGTTTGGAGATCTCCTGACATGAGATCAGAGACCATTCCTTCATACAGAATCTCTTCACGTCCTTCAAATTCCCCGAATCATGTTTGTGCTTCTCGTCTTCAGTTCACCCCACTCTTTTTCTATAGGGTTCAGGTCAGGAAACTGGGCAGAAGCTTCATTTTTGTTGATTTTGATGTTTGTTTTGGATCATTGTCCTGATGGCAGAGGCAGTCAGGTTTAGATTTTTTTATCTGTTGATATTTACTAGACTCCATGATGCCATGAATCTGAAGATGATGCCCAGGACCTCCAGTTGAATATTAGGCCCACAACATTAAAGTAGTATATTTAACCGTGGACATGGGGTACTTATTATCCCTGTTTCTCTTGACTTCTAGTACCCAATCCTGTTAGATGTTCCAGTCATGTCTGACAACTGAATATGCTGGAGTTTGTGCACAGTCTGTATTAGAAAAAAAAAAATCATAATGTTCCCCACTCAGATGTTGCACTTCAATGAAAGGTTAGATTTTTTTATTTTTTTTGAATGAAAGATAAACGACGCAGATTTATTTTCACAGGCTTCTTTGTTCATATTTACCAAGGGTGACAATAATTCTGACCAGGATTTTATGCGTTCAGTCCGTTTTCAGAGAACAGTGAGGGAGTGTTTTGAAAACTGAAACGATTTGTGCAGGCTTTCTTCTCTAGAAAATAACAATTAAGCTTGCTATACTGCTGATGAGGGACAATACGGTATGAAATTATGTATCGCATTAAAGGAGAAACATGAGTGAAACTTACTTGACGCTTGAACAATTGTAAAATTAACATCCTATGAAGAGAGTGCGCTTAATGTTCGATCGTTCTTGCGATTTTGCCGCCCATCATGTGTACAGATACTTTTCATACATGAGAAACACATTAGAATTGTCGGTTGCAAAATGATGTTTAAACGTTAATGAAATTCATTTTTCTGCACATTCATAGAGTGTGTGTGTGTGTTTTAAAAAAAAAAATTACATGTATAAAAATTTTAAAAATACAAAAAAAAATTACAAAAATTGTTGCAAACCAAAATAGTGTTTATACAAAAAAACAATTGACTGTTACTTTTAAGAAAAGTATAATTTCTGTTTTCATTTGATTTTTTGGGGGGGGGGGAAAGTTGACCTAGACAGAATTTGTTATTTTAAGTCCATTAAATGTTTCACAGAAATAAAAATGAGTTTTACATATTTTCAGGGTGAATATGCTCATCTCGTCTTATTGGCTGCGTTCGATTGCATTGACGACACCAAGTTGGTTAAACAAATTATTATCTCAGTAAGTGCTCTTTAGTTGGATATCATTTCTTTTTTGCCAGTTTTTCTCCCAAATATTTGGAAGATTTAATGTTTCTAATATCAAATGTTTTTCTTATTTTGCTCTCAGGAAATGGTTAGTTCCTTATCTGACATAATCAGCAATAAACATGGTAAAAAAGTGCTGCTTTACCTCCTGAGCCCAAGAGACCCCGCACACCTCTTACCCGAGATCATTCAGGTGCTCGAGAAAGGTGACGGCAATGCACACAGGTATGAGGAAATCAACTTGTCTATGAATGTGTACAGCATTTGCATCAACAGTGTCAGATGGACAAAAAAGATGCACCTCTTAAATGCTGAAGCATATTGTTTTTTTCCCTCTTCCAGTAAGAAGGATGTAGTGATCAGGAGGAAGGAGCTGCTGGAAGCCGTGTCTCCTCCTCTGCTGACGTACCTGTGTGAGAACGCTCAGTCCATGGTGATGGATAAAGCAAGCTGTGTGGCTGTGAGTGACATCCTGGGGGCCGCCGTTGGAGATCTCAGACCTGCCATGGAGGCTGTGGCGGCTCTGGCAGTCGGGCCCCTCGTACCAGGTGGAGAAGATGGCCAGGTAACTAATCAACCTCAGTTTTGAAGATATTTCCAGTACTGTCTGTAACACCTGTATTAATTTTTGACTTTGGATCAATCATCAAAATTTATTTTTATTTATTTATTTGTAGTTTGTTTTTAAATCCATTTTTCTTTATTTAAAATCGGCACGAAGCGGAAGTTGCTCTAGTATTTTATTTTGTATATCTGAGTGAAACGGCTTCTGAAACAAGAACAAATGTAGGGCGGGACTTGATTTTGTCAACGGGGAATTGATTGGATGGTTGTGGTTTGCTATTGGTGGATCTCATGTGAGTGACAGGTTGCCATGCTCTCACGCCACACTGTAAAAAGTGAATTATCGGTCTTGTAATTTTTAAAAATTAAGGTGATAATTTAAAAAAAGTGTATATTGTTGTTCAGTGTTGTATAGGAAATATTGAGAATATTTCACTAATAAAATCAAGAGATGCATTTTCCTAATTTGTTTTAAGGAAACTTTTGTTTTGAGGCTTGAATTGAGGAACCGATTTAGCTAATAAAATTAAGGAAAGAAGGCAGTTTAAATTATTGTTAGTTCCCAGCATGCTTTGTAATATGACTGGAAATGGAGAGTAAATATAAAAATTGTGTTTTTGAGTGAAGGGAAAGATCTGTTAATGATTAACGTTCAGTTATGTTTGATATGTGAAAGAGTTTTGAGAAGAGTAGAGCGTGTATAACTACATGTACTAATAATTAGAAGCTTGTTGCTTTCTTCAACATGCATGATACATTTACTATTGCCAGTGCAGTAATAAATGTGTTCTTGCGTGTGCTGTGCTAACAACATACAGTCTTTTAATTCTACAACCTAATTCAAAATCAAATATAAACGGGTCATGTCCATTTACTCCAAATCACACACTCTCAACTTAAAAAAAAAAAAAAGCGTATTTCACTAAAAATGTTAAATTAATTGTGTCATAGACTAAATAATTTAGGAGATTTTACATGATTTATTCAGGTAGATTCCAATACAGAAATCCAACTACTCAAAAGAATCATGTGTAATATTGTTACCACAATTTATTTTAGGTAAACAGCACATAATATTTTATTACAGTGCAGTAAGCGCATCAAAAGATGAAACGTGTAGCATGGATTTATTTTTTTATTATTACTTTGGAAACAATAACGTTCCATTTATTAACATTAACTACTTTAGTTTACAAAAATTAACATTGAAAAACACTTAAGCATTTATTAATGTTAGTTTATGCCGTTTTCAACATTTACTAATACATTGGTAAAATCGTGAAAATTTGTATCTGTTTTTATTATCTAATGGACCTGAATTAACATGAACAGTTATTTATCTAAAGTTATCAAAGATTACATAAATAATACATAAATTATATATATATATATATATATATATATATATATATATATATATATATATATATATATATATATATATATATATATATAGTACATATAAATGTGTATATATATAATATAATATAACATATACTAATGGAACCTCATTGTAAAGTTACCATTGTTTTTGTTTTCCTCAATGGAAGCTTTTGGAAACTGAAACATTACATGGCTAAGATGTAAAACATTTTGGAATATGTTTAAGGTAATGGTTTGAATATTTTGTGTCCTATAGCTGCATATGGCAGAACACCCCGCTGGTCACCTGGTGTTGAAATGGTTGATCGAGCAGGATGCGAAGATGGAGACAGCAAGAGAGGGCAAGTACAAAATGTCAAACCCTGACGCACTCAGAGCTTTGGGCTAAAAAGCTGGAAATTTTGACGATACTTTTTCCTTTTCTATTCTTAGAAGTCATTTGGTCTGTGTAATCCTCCTAGTAAAGACAAAGTGAGCAGTTTTACATGAAAACAAATATTTTACTGTCCTGTCCTGCCTTATTTTGGTCCACAGAGCGTTTTTCCAGCATTCTTCTGGAGAAGGTGGGGTTGGAGAACCTCAAGACGTGGGCTTCAGTCAACCGTGGTGCCATTGTTCTTTGTTGGTAAGTTTACGGCCGTTACAAATGAACAGATCTAGAAATAACAAAATTCGCTCCCTTTCGTGTACTCTAGTAAATTGCTTTCGAATTGGTGGGTGTAAACACGCCACAGCAGCCATTGTTCTTTCGGCGTTGGTTAAATATGCTAAATGTACACACAGAAGAACATGCCTGCACGTTCATTCACGTTTAAAGCCTCTGCTTCACAAAGCCTACAAAAGTGCTTGTCCTACGGCATCCCAAGCTCTCGATCACAGCAAATTTGCTGCTTTTCCATCACGCTGTCGATTATTAGCTGGAGGAATTCCCTGCAGTGAGCTTTGGGTTAAGCACATCTTCCACAGTCCTGCTTCATTATTCCATGCTGTTGTCTATATGCTAATAAAGGGCTAAACCGCAGCTCCCAGCTGCCACTGAAGCCGGCGAACCCTTGAGTTACACCCCGCAAAGGATTATGGGTTCTTTCCACTCCATGTCTCAGCCTCAGTCGTTGTGCATGACCTCTTATAATCTCCCTAAGACTTTAAGCAGTGAGAGATTTGTTTCTTTATATTCTTAGCTTGGACTGTTTGTTTATTCTGATGTCACTTCTTTTTTCCGCCAATCACATTTCACAAATTTGAAGCCCATGCTGTATGCAGAAACACTTAATCTGTGAATGGATCTTTGCATTTGCTCGAAGTTTCAGCTGCTTTATTAGGTTTTGTTTGTGTTTCCACAGCCTTCTCCACAGTCCAGATGAAAGTGTGGCTGAAGAAGTGAAAGGAATGCTGAAATCCATTCTTCCTGAGCTACAGAAGGTCCAGAACTCTAAAGGAGTTGAGGTTCTGCTAGAAAAACTGGCTTAAAAAAATCAAATGTTATTTTGTTTTGTTTTTTCTTCTGGATTTTAAATTGTGAATTTATATGCTGATGTATGTAAATACAAAATACACAAGAATACCTGGGCCTGTGTTTTGAGTTTATTTATTATTATTATTATTATTATTATTAATCTCATGAAATCAGTCAGGAACATGTCCAAGTCATATTTCACAATGTGACATTTTCTTGACAATTGAGCAAAGGAATACATAATATTTATACATAATTTGTTGCACTATATTGAATATATACTGATTTTTTTTTAAAAACTGAAGACTTTATTTTATTGCGATAATTTCAAGAGGAAATGCCGTGAAAATCACAATGCTTTATTTTATGCCAAATGAAATTATTTTTGTTTTTATGGGGTTGGGGGTGAAATATGACTGAGAAAATATAAAGAAAAAAAAAATATATATATATATAGACATATATAATGTGGTAGCTTTGTGTATGGAGGCATTGCACGCTTGAAAATTAATTTTGTTTCCCTGCTCTACTTCCATCTGTCCTTGGGACTTCGATGATCCCCAAGGATTAATCTTTCAAGGATTATCAATGTTTGCATGAGCATGCTTTTCAGATTTAATTACATTCTAGTTCTCTGCATTCTTATATACGTCACAATGGCCACTCTTTCTTTATTTACTCTTCATTTATTTACAAGTTTTTGTAATTGTAAGTCACATGCAATGCCAAGCTATTGTAGTAAGGATGTTTGCTCTGAATTCATTTTAGCAGGTTAACCTCTGTTAAGTCATAAAATAGCCCTGCCAATACAGCGCTTCACCTTATAGGAGATCTTTTTCCAATCTGCACAGCTGAGAGTGCATCCAGAGAAAACCAGTGGATATAAATCATAAATCGGCTTCTCTTGATTGACACTTAAACAAATGCCTATACAAGAGCTTGTGCTTGGCCAGATGTTAAAACCTTCAAATGTTTATTTGAAGCAGTTTGTACAGTGGATTATTTGTCTTAGCATTGCCCTTAGCCCATATAATAAAAAAATAAAAACATTTTTAGGGCATTTTTTCTTACTATTACTTATGGCACAGTAAAAGTCGATCACTGACAGTTAAATTGGTGGTCCAAGAAGTTTTAGTAACTGCATCATTACCTATTAGAGCTGCCTAAATGCATTGATTCAGCGTAAAAAAGGGCTGACTTTTGTATGTAGTACAAACGTTTTTCAATATAAATGTATCCCAGCAGCACAAACAACAGTTTCTATAGACTTAGCAATGGATCATTTGTTTGAAGACAGTTAGATATGCTGGTTTTTGTTGTTGTCCATGAGTTGAGAATCAATCCGTGGGAGGAAAGAGGAGGTCAGTGCATCGCTCCCTAAAAACAGTCCGTAACAGTTTTTGCAGCCCTTTTCACAAACCTCACTTTCCCGCGATTCTTTATACAGGAGGTGTATTCATAGGCTTTCAGCTTTGAGTAGTAGTCTGAGAATTTATTGAACAGGATGGAGATTGGCATGCCGTTGAGAATAATTCCAAACGAGATGCACGCGAATGCAAAAATCCTGCCCAGATGAGTCTCCGGAAACATATCGCCGTACCCCACAGTGGAGATGCTCACCTGAGGAATAAATGTACAAGGAATACTTGAGTGGACAGTAAAATGACAAATGATCCAGTCTTTTGAGGTTTGAAAAATCGGCCACAAATTCTTAAAATGCCATAAACGTCATTACAGCTAAATAGTTCCACTTGGACTTACAATTGAGAGGAAGCGTTTAATAGCATTATAACACAAAGACAAAAAAGCATTATGGATATACTGTCATAATTGTAAATGAATAATCATTCAGCACTGTGGTATATATTAAAGTAACATTGCATCACCCAATCCCATCCCTTCACCATGGAACAACCACAGTACTTTTTATACCAGACTCAACTCGAAAAAACATGTACTTACCGCTGCCCACCACCATGCATGTGGAATACTGGTGAAGTTTGTATGATGTACATCATGCTCCACGGTATACACCATGGCAGAGAAGGTGAAAATTCCCATCGCAATGAAGAGGAAGAGACAGCCCACTTGTTGGTAACATTGCCGGAGCGTGAAGCCGAAGGCTCGAAGTCCAGTAGAGTGACGCGCCAGTTTTAGGATGCGAAATATTCTCATAAGTCGCATGATGCGTAGAACTTGCCCCACTTTACCGACCCGTCCTACGGTCTCAATATCGCTACCGTGTTTCCCTTGGTGCTCGCTCTCGAAACTCTCTAGGAACATCTGAAGATATAACGGAAGGATTGCGATCAGGTCCACGGCATTCAGCACACTTTTTCCAAAGTGTTTGAGGTCAGGTGTGGACACAAGCCGGAGCAGATATTCCATGGTAAAAAACGCAATGCAGAAAGTCTCAACAAACTCACAGTAGGTCTTCCCGCTCAGCTGGCCAGCGGTCGACTTATACTGCATTTCCTCCACCGTATTGAGTGTCATAGCCACGAGTGATACCAGCACGAAGAAACTGGACGCTACTGCCATTACCTTGGCTGTGACCGATGAGAAGGGCTTCTCCATCAAGTTCCAGATGAGGAAACGTGTATGACCAAAAGCCATATCTTGGAAGAGATCCTCATGCTCCTCAGTTTCCACCTCTGCCTCAAGTTCCCTTTGCACCTTCAGCTGTTCGTTAAGTTCATCTTGCCGTTCCTCGAATGAGATGCGGCAGCAGCGATGGGTGTTTTTGATACGGACACCCCAGTAGTTGATCTCCTCCAAGAAATTGCGTGGGCACAATTCGTCTTTAATCCAAAGAACTCCAGTCCTATAGAAGTTAAAGATGCTGTGGAAGATGTCCGGATCCCTGTCAAAGAAAAACTCATTATTCTGGACGGTGTAATCATCGCAGAGGTCAAGCTTCCTGTTGTGGTCCGTATAGGTTGCAAGACGGCCGATTCTTGTCTTGGGATATTTTGCTGCTACTCTGTAGGAGATCTGGTAGACCTTGCCTCCTACGTTGATGTTGAGCATGTAGTTCTTAGACGGAGAGGACATTTTACTAGGGGTGGACAGCAGTCGATCCTCTTCATCGTCTTCATACTCTGCGTAGATGTCGTAAATATCCTTACTTAACTCCTGCATCGAATTCCATGGTTTCACCCAGTTGTGCTGGCCGAAAGGAAGCTCGGAGTCCTCTGGATCCTTGGGAGCAGGAGCTGTGACCCCAAGTTTATAGTTGGGGAAAAGGCTTTGCCTCCTACCTTTAAGCTTGATCATGGTGCCGACGTCCTGTCAGCCCGGCAGATGCGCAGGTTACTGGAGGTATAGAGGCATTAGATGGCTCTAATACCTCTGAGTCAGACCCCTGAGTAACTGCAGGAAGCAGCACAGACTAATGTTGCTGACAGAGAGGATCTGAGTGCTTAAAGGTTTAAATACTATGATCCTCTTCCAGACTTTCTCTACCAACCATGATGTATTTCATTTGCCATACATTCACCATTCTCCAACAGAATATGATTGAGTAACAGGGCTGGGTGGGTTACTTTTAAAATGTATGTCACTACAGATTACAAAATACATGCTTTAAAAAGTCATTTGTAACGTATTTCGTTACATTACTCAAGTTTAGTAACTTAATCTAAATACTTTGGAATACTTTGGAATACTAATAAGTGTGGAACAAACACAAAAAAGGTCATTGAGAGTTTTTATCTCACAATTCTGACTTTTTCCCTCAGAATTGTGTGATATAAAGTTGCAACTGTGAGTTATAAAGTCAGAATTATGAGATATAAACTCGCAATATTGAGAAAAGTCAGAATTATGAGATATAAACTCGCAATATTGAGAAAAGTCAGAATTATGAGATATAAACTCGCAATATTGAGAAAAGTCAGAATTATGAGATATAAACTCGCAATATTGAGAAAAGTCAGAATAATGAGATATAAACTCGCAATATTGAGAAAAGTCAGAATTATGAGATATAAACTCGCAATATTGAGAAAAGTCAGAATTATGAGATATAAACTCGCAATATTGAGAAAAGTCAGAATAATGAGATATAAACTCGCAATATTGAGAAAAGTCAGAATTATGAGATATAAACTGACAATATTGAGAAAAGTCAGAATTATGAGATATAAACTCGCAATATTGAGAAAAGTCAGAATTATGAGATATAAACTCGCAATATTGAGAAAAGTCAGAATTATGAGATATAAACTCGCAATATTGAGAAAAGTCAGAATTATGAGATATAAACTCGCAATATTGAGAAAAGTCAGAATTATGAGATATAAACTCGCAATATTGAGAAAAGTCAGAATTATGAGATATAAACTGACAATATTGAGAAAAGTCAGAATTATGAGATATAAACTCGCAATATTGAGAAAAGTCAGAATTATGAGATATAAACTCGCAATATTGAGAAAAGTCAGAATTATGAGATATAAACTCGCAATATTGAGAAAAGTCAGAATTATGAGATATAAACTCGCAATATTGAGAAAAGTCAGAATTATGAGATATAAACTCACAATATTGAGAAAAGTCAGAATTATGAGATATAAACTCACAATATTGAGAAAAGTCAGAATTATGAGATATAAACTCACATACTAAATTCACGATTGCAACAAATAAAGTCAGTATTGCAAGTTTATATCTCCCAATTCTTACTTTATAACTTGCGATTGTGAGTTTAAATCTCGTAATTCTGAGAAAAAGAAGTCAGAATTGTGAAACACAAACTCACAATTGTGAGGGAAAAAAACAAATTGTGAGAAAAAGTTGCAGTGACGAGTGAATTATAAAATGACTCACAAAACATGAAAACAGTGGAAAACATGAAACTTAACTCCTCTTTTTCAGACGGTCAGAGTCAGAGAATCACCAATCGCTGTTTAAATGACATTAAAACTCAAAGTAATCACTTTGGTAATCTAAAACACTTTTCAGATGTAACTGTAATCTGATTACCACCCATTTAAAATGTAACTGTAATGAAATACAGTGACTCAAATTTTGTATTTTAAATACGTAACTAAGTTACTTGTATTTCGTTACTCCACAACCCTGTTGGGTAATATGAGACCATGTTCATAAACTACAGCAGTCGAGGTTATCTTTTGACACCCTGCACCACACAGAGCTCTGGAATATGGATAAGAACCGTTTTGCAAAGGGACAGTTATCAGACCACATTCTCAACATCTCCTTCTTAGGAAAAAAAACTTACAGTTAACCACAAAATTAACATTTCTGATGGAATATTGCAGTTTATTATAATTTATTCGTGCACATTTAAAAAAAAAAAAAAATTCCCATGCCCTCGTAATGTTTTATCAAAATAACCTCCCCTCTCTCTTGCAGCGATATGTCTTCTCTGATGAAACGTTTACCGGCACGATGGTGAGACGACCTGTCAATCACGGGTTTGCAGCAAAAACAAACCGCATTGATCCACATCCAACAGCTTTCTTTTTTCAAGAAGCTTTTCACTCAGAAACATAATTAACCTGATTTTTTCTAAGTACATGTTCCTCGATCAACAATTTTGTTGATCCTGGAACAACATTCCAATCCAATTCTCTCTGATTTCAGGGATAATGTATGAATAGGGTTAGGAGGACTGTGTTTTCAGATACAGGTTGTTCAGACTATGTTGACCCAGGAATGTCTTACTTGGCAAAATCACAGTGACCCAGAAATACGTCACAATAGGAGAATACCATCACAACTTATATTTCATACCGACTTTAACGTCATCAAGCCTTCCCGAGAAGGTCCTACTGGAGAATCCAGACGGAGTAACAACAAAAGGGGTTTTGGATGGAATAAAGTGACATGATTTAACATTTTATCTTCTCTCTCACTTCCCACCAAAGACAGAAAGCTATTTTTAGTGCTAGTTGTATTATTTTTTTTAAAAATGTTTGTCACGCTGATTCCAATGAGATCTTGGGTAAAGCCCAACTTCTCTGTCAGACTCTACAATATAAATCGCAATAAGCGCTTCGGTCCCAACAGCCCGGACACTTTCACACACTTCTGTGGAGGTTAAGATTGATCATAAAGGCAGTTATTTGCTGTCGTGAAAACAATGCCAAGCATTTAAAGACTACCAAATGCCTTAAAAGAGAATTCTTACAAATGTGAAATGTGTTTCAGACAGCAAAATTGTGGTCATCTCAGCTGTAATTGAGGTTTTATCTACACATTTCATTATGCTTGTGCTGCCACTGCGAATATGAAGTTATAAATATCAGTTTGCATCATGATTCTTTAATTGACTCAAAAAGTCAGTGCTTAAAGAATGTCTAGAGGTCACTAGTAATTATGTGATGAGCGCATATAAATGCTATCGTACTGATTTCAACATGGCATTATGCGCAGGAGACCAGGATTTGAGTCTGGATCAGATCCTGCCCAGTCTCCCCTAATCTTAGTCTCAAAGAAGCCTATAAAATAAATTATATAACATAATATAATATAATATAATAATATAATAATATAATATTATAATATTATAATAATATAATATTATAATATTATAATAATATAATTATAATATAATGTAATATTATAATATAATGTAATATTATAATATAATGTTATAATATAATGTAATGTTATAATATAATGTAATGTTATAATATAATGTAATGTAATGTTATAATATAATGTAATGTAATGTTATAATATAATGTAATGTAATGTTATAATGTAATGTAATGTTATAATGTAATGTAATGTTATAATGTAATGTTATAATGTAATGTAATGTTATAATGTAATGTAATGTTATAATGTAATGTAATATTATAATATAATATAATATAATAATATAGTAATAATATAATATTATAATATAATAATATAATATAATAATAATATAATATAATAATATAATATAATATAATATTATAATATAATATTATAATATAATAATATAATATTATAATATTATAATATAAAATAATATAATATAATATTATATAATATAATATATTATATTATATATTATATATTGATGCAATCGTAAGGTTAAATTTGACCAATATAAGAAATTTACTTTAAACTTTAATTTTATTTTACGTTTGCAAATGTTTCCTTTTCACAATACAGAGCATTTTGTTCCCCTGTACACTGCTATAAAAGGTCACAGGAACAGCACACAAACATACAAAATAGTTTAACAAACTTCTTTTTTTTCCTTTTTTTTTTTTAAATACATTTTCCTCTACCCTGGTACAGTGCCCAACCATAGCAAAATTGTCTCAGTCAAATGTATACAATCTTATTTACACAGGAACATTTGATCAAAGTGCTTGAAGAATCCTGATTATGTTTTCCAGAGAGGGATATATACAATGTTTTACAAATGTTGTAACAGCACTTGTCCCTATAGAGCTTTATTAACCCAAAAAGACACAAGAAGCTTCATAATAATGCGTCTCTGGGAAATGTTCATTAGGAAAACAGAAAGAAAGAAACTTACATCATAAAGACATGGCCATCTAAAATATGCATTTTCATTTAAATATTTCAGGCATCCGCACGCACCGCTGGCCATCTAATCTGAATTCTGCTTCTCGAGCTCTGCCGTCATCCTTGTAAGTCGGAAAGTAAGGCTGTTGAATTATTTTTGGGACCATTGTGGTGCAAGTGAAGATAAAAACCCAAACCCTCAGAACTCCTCGATGCTTTGAACACACTTGGCGTGAACAGGATGCAAATACTTTCTTGTACCACGATTGACATCCTCTTACTGGGTGGAAAAAAAAAAAACTTGGAAATGCACTTCAGAAGGCAGCTGGTTGAGAAACCGTTGAAACGGCAGCAGTTGCCATTGGTGCCAAGTGGCTAGTAAATAAACTGGAGCATTGTGGGGGGGGTTCGGGTTATGACAAGTCATCTTCTGTGTTTACCACTGAAATCTGCAGGAAAAAAAGACAAGAAAATCAGCGAAGTGAAGGTCCAGAAACATTACAGCTTGTTAGAAAAACAAAGCTTTTAGAAAAATGAAACTGAATTCTGACAGAAAAATATAGAAACATAAGATCCTAAAAAATAATCACCATTTTGGCATAGCTCCAAAGTATTTTCTTAAATCTGTATCCAATCTTTGTAATAACGAGGTAGATAACGAATCTACGGTTCCATTCATCTCATACTGCAAATAATGGTAATGTGATACTCACAGCAGGATACGTGTGGCCTACAGAAGCACTGTGTCTGCTGATATCGATATTGAGGTCTTCCTCTGTGGTCTTCAGATATACTGGATTATCGAAGTTCATGCTCTTCTTATTTTTGATCTGCCAGTTGCGCCACATTAAGTAACCACCTGCGGCAGCCATGGCCAATAACACTGTAGGCAAAGAACAAGGAGTTAAACAGCGAAAGTGATCGAAGAGAAGAAATGTTAAAAACTATCATGATAAATGCGGTTTTCTTTCTTGTACAAAATGCCCAAACTTTCTGTTTCAATATTGAAGGGCTCATCATGAATAGCATCATGCCCCAATAGATTGGAATAATTTACCAGCAGATATTAGATCAATCACATCATTTTCATTGTTTAACCCTTATGCGCTGTTGGATTTCTGTGTCCACTCGTTATGGAGCGGGTCAAATTGACCCTAATTGGATTCAATACAATTCCTCAAAAATCACTATGAAAAACAACAAAGATTCTGGTACAAACTGTAAACTTTTAATATCAACATTTGTCAAATATTCCAAAAAATATATATTTGAAGATATGATTTAATGAAAATGTTTTTTAACCATTTTTTAAAACGGTTTTGTTTTGACAAAATTTGAAAATAAAAAGTACATTTTTAAATACAATAAATAAATTTAACTTTTTTTTTTTCTTAGAACATCATAACTGAACAATTAAATGCAGCTGTATAATGAAAATATTTACTTTTCCTAAGTTGGCTGTTTTGTAAACTCATTTCATAAAGTCAAGTTTCTTCTGACATGATGAGCAAGTGTGTGTTTTCTGGATCTGAACTTCACACACATGGTGCTGTTTAAAACATTTTTCTGTATTGAAATAAGTGTGGAAAACCTCATTTTTTAGCTTCATAAGGTAGTAAAAAAATAAAATAAAATATAACCAAGAAATTATATTATTTTGGGTCAGTACAGTTGCTTTAGAGCGTTAAAATATGCGGGTCAAACTGACCCGGCGAACGTCACGAACGTAACAGTAATTTTGTTTGTATATGTCAAAAAACACCAGCATGTTGAAACTTTGCATGCGTGTTCATGATGATAAATGAGAAAAAGTCACAAAATATCAAGAAAAAAAAAACATAGGTTAACCAGTATTTCCAACAACTTGAAAATCTAAACGGGTCAAATTGACCCACAACATAACACAAGGGTTAAACAATCTTTGGCATCTTATTTTAAGGTAGACTGCACATGTTAGCATTAAAATTGTCACTGTTATTTCTGTTGTCAATGTTGATTATGCTTATAAATTTATTGACACTGGTATTTATTTATTTTTTTTAAATTTTATTTACAGTTGTATTCTTTGATCAGTAGATTTTTTTTTTTTGGTAATTCGTGGTGTAATTTTTTTATTATTTGTGTTTTGTTGTTGATGTATTGTAAATTATAATCTTGTTAAATGTTTTGTCACAATGTTGGATTGTTTCATTGTATGTCTCGAAAACGAGATGGTACATCTCAAGGGGTTTATCCTACTAATAAGTTTCAAGAATGAAACATGATTTGCTACTTGCTAGATGATTAAAAGCTGGTATTATTAGGAATAACACTTTCATTCTACAGAGCATTTGACTGGTCAATAATCCAACAATTTGTCCATTTTCCCTGGAAGAGGAAGTATGGATTTCAAATGGTTTAATAATCCCCTAAAGATTAGACAATGTTTAGGAATACATTAATATACAGATGACTTCAAAAGCTAACATGCATGGAATAAACGTCTCAAAAAGGTTTGAAATTGTTTTCACTTGATTTCACCAACAAACACATATGAAGAAAATTAAAAATATTACAAATGCATACAGCACATCATTACAGGAGCAGAAACCATGTACTTACACACAGGTAGAATAGCCCAGGCAGCGGCAGATCCTTTGGCTGATGAATTCACTTCATGTATGGAAGTGCTTATGTTTCCTTCTAAAAAAGTAGAAAAGGTCAAGATGTAAAGACTATGAAACAAACTATATCAAGAGTCAGCAAAGCAAAGATGAGAAAGCGCATAAATGAAGTTTGGAAATGACAGTGTGAGTAATCAAACAGCAGGGGTGAATCCTTGACAGCCACTATTTCCAGTCCTGTAATTTGAATGGATAGGATTTTCTATTCTAAATGAAGTGTTAAAGACTACATTTATGATTTTCTTTGAGGATTAAGATTCAAGAAGATGGGAGGCAACTGGCCTTACCAGTATGAACTGGTTCAGAGGCAACCTTCAATATTGCAGATGCTTTAAAACAAAATTATATTTGTAAGTATAATCAACGGAGGTTCATTTTCCATAGAACTAATAACATGCTCAATCATATTCTTCACCAAAATACTTGCTACAAAAACACAGTCAATGACAGGCTAAATCTAGAACATGTATGTTTATTATTAATCTAGCGTTTAAGCAAGAAATAAAAATCCGCAGAACTTAATAATAATATCCCAAAATCAATCAGTGTTTACGTTAGGAGAGATTAGTTTCCCAATATCTCAAAGTTAACCGGTCAGTCTACCTCGATGCAAGCTTGAAGAGATGTTAATATGTGCCACTGCTACAGACTTCAATTGTGAAGCCAACTATTATTATTATTGCAGGAAGCAAATCAAAGGCACTGATTTCCATGCACGTGCAGTTATCCTCCGAACTGCTTTACCTTTAGGGTGACTGGGGTGAGGGGTCACCCTCCCTTCATCTCGAGGGGCGGCAGTAGGTGCCTCTGTCATAAGAGAGCATTACAGAGCCATAGCAATAAAACGACTAATTCTTAGCTTTATGGTTCATTTTCTTAACTTGCGATCGTTTTTTTTTTTTTTAAACCGCTGCAGTAAAGAATGGGTCAAAGACGACCACCAAAGAAGGATCATGAAAGACATTAATATGGATGGTGCACATTCAAAAATGTAACCGAATGCAAATGAATGCTTGATCAGCAATACATTTACGAAGCAAAAGTTACGTGCCTGGTCGGCAGCGCAGGCCATCCGAGGCGAGCGTTTGGCCTTGCGGACACACGCAGGTAAATTTAGGGGAATGTTTGTTTATTTGTGGAGCTGGCAGGCACATGAAGGAACAGCCTCCATTCTCCGCTTTCTCATTACACCAGTTGGTCCCTGTTTTGAGAAGACAACAAAACCTGGTTACTGCCAACATCTCACCAGACTCTTCACTATCAAATTAGAGCTCAAAGCTTCAGTTCCGTCCTAACAAGGGAGACGTTCAGAATCAGCAAAAGATTGAAGACCATCAAAAACAAAATAAGCAACTGGACACACCGGACAGCTGTATCAGCTCATGGTACACAATGATGTCCTGCGGTTCGTTGAGGTTGCTGGCCAGCACAGTCACATCAGATCCTGTGAACTTGTTTGCGCCGTAGATGGCCTCGTTCTCACCATCGGTCCAGAACACTCGATCCTGGGACGGAGAAAACAAACTTGGTTTGTTAAATCAAATCAACTTACTTCAATAGTAAAATTTGATGCTTCTATTGATCCATTTTATGGCGGGTTCAGACGATACAATATCAGCCCAATTTTGGCATGATACGTTTGACTTAGGGTGTCATGGTGATTCATGAACGACAGTGCATCGGGATGAAAGAAGTAATTTTTAATGTGTCATAGCGGACAACAACCGATGACGCTTCACGACATGAGAAAGACTAGCATGTTTAATTTTTTCAGTCGTCCACAAAAGGTTCATCACATCTGTGATGTTGAGCACAGAAACTCTTCTGTTTCACCATGTTTGAAAGTCACTTATTGGTAAGATTAATAGAAGTATCTTTCAAAAGATTTTATTGGTGCTGCTAGGTGGAATTATGCAATGGAGGAAGGTAGACTCTAGTCTGACATGTTTCTTGACAAGAGTTCAGGAGGAACCCGGGAGAGCTGCAACTAACGATTATATTTGCGATTAGTCGAATAATCTAACGATTTTTTCCCCCTGATTAGCCGACTAATCTAACAATAATTTTTCTATTTTTTTCGATTAGTCGATTATATTATTTTTATTAAGTTTTTTTTTTATTAATATAGTGATTTTTTTGCGTAAGAAGTTTCCCCCAATTACTCGACTAATCTAACAATTTATTATTATTATTTCCGATTAGTCGACTAATCTAAAGATTATTTTTATTAAGTTTTTAAAAGTGATCTTTTTTTGCGTAAGTAGTAAGAACTAATTCAGCAGTTCATTGAGGTGTAGAAACACTGGGACACGCCATTATGTAACAATACGATTTGATTTGGATTAAAAATAAGCCACTCATGTGTGTTCGTCCAGTGGAAGACATTTGAACTTTAACATGAAGAGTGTCAAAGACTTTCTCTACAGTCTTAAAGGAACTTTGATAGTGTTCAAGCCACTGAACAAACGTCTCCTGAACCATGTGTTTTTCCTCTTGCTCTGTCTGTAATGCAGCGAGTCTTAGCGAGCGCGCGGGGCGGGAATCAGGAGCGCGAGCAACTCAAACTTTGTGTGAAAGAGAACGTCCGCGCACATCCAAATAAACTTCTTTGAAATGCAAAACTGATTTTCGTTCGCTCAAAATATTTTCTTATTTGCGAGACGAAGATTTTCTCCTCAACTCAGTTCACGCTCAAAATATGATCTTGCGCGCGCAAACATTTGTTAGAGATCCAATTCCATAGTTGATACACCATTTCGGTTCTGCAAAGGGAACAAAGGAGCGTTTTATTTGGCCTCTGTTTAAAGTATTCCCATACTTTTGATAATCGTGGTCTGGGTTTTTGTGATAGAATGGAACTTTCTCCGTTCCCAGGAGCAGAAACCGCCATTACGCCAGATGAATGTCAACAGTGTGACGCGTCGACGTGTCGTTGCAGCACTAGAACCCAGCATTAGTTGTCAGTTGTAACTGATCTGGTTGGTGTACCTCAAAAACAGTAAGGGCAAAAGGGTGGGCCAAGTAGTCTGGGGACTGCAGCACCTTCCGGCGGTTGTCTCCGTTCAAGTCTACACTACAGAGCATGTGCAGCTTGGAATCCACCCAGTAGAGTCTTCCCTTAATCAAATCTACAAGACAAGAGACATGATCAGGAGATATTCATGATTCTGTCCGGTTGTTAGTTGGTCACACAATGCCCCAAGTCAAAAGAGCCCACCCAACATTCAGCTGGACTCCTTCAGAGTTTTGCACCAACCCTTTTTTTAAAAACACCTGAACCAGCTAGCCAAGGCCTTCAGAATTACCTAAAAAACTAATTCTGGCATGTGAAAGGCAGGTGTTAGAGCAGATTTTCCCTCCATGAACCAGAGGTGCCAAAGTCTGCAGTCCTGTAGAGTTTAGTTCAACCCTTCCTCCATCAAAAATCTGTAGTTTAAGTAATCTTGAAGGACTTTTTTTGCTGGATCAGCTGTGTTTAACAAGGGTTGAAGCTGTGGAACTGTGGTCCTCCAGTTTGGACAATTTCTAATAGGTCAGTGGTGCTAAACTAAAGTCCAAATGCTTCCACAAACCTGTCTAACTTCACTCCTGGAGGCCCAGAGTCCTGCAGAGTTTAGTTTCAACTCTGCTCCAATACACCAGCCTGCAGTCTAACAATTTTCAAACTAAACTCTGCAGGACTCCGGGCCTTTCGGGAGCAGAGTTTGACACTCCTGTGTCAAACAAATGGGCAAACACCACTAGTTTCTGGGAAAGATGAATACCCTGATTGCAGGGGTAGCCAACCTTGCTCCTGGAGAGCTGCGTTTAGCTCCAGCTCTAATCAAACAAACATGAACCAGCTACCGGTAGGTGTTGGAGCAGGTTTGGTACTGACTGAAGTCTTCAGAAAGTTAGCCTTCTAAGAGCAGGTTTGGCAACCCCTGACTTATTATTTCAACCATTGTGGATGGTTTAAAAAAAAGGGGGGGGGGGGGTGTAGATCACACACCAAGAGTGATTCCATTGGGCCACTGAATGTCCGTCTCAACTAGGACCTGTCTGTCAATCCCGTTCATTCCAGACTTCTCAATCTTAGCTGGCTCACCCCAGTCTGACCAATACAGGAATCTGTAAGTGAAGGACAAATATACGATTATCTGAAGTGTATAACTAGCTCAAACCTGATGATCACTTTTAAAAGGTTTTAACTGAGCTAATCCGGCAACGTTTTGATAAAACCCATTCCAATTAATTTACCCTGAAAGAGGATCCACAGCAATAGAGGCTGGTTCTTTCAGGCCGCTGTTAAAGAGAACCTTCCTCTTGGTCCCATTGAAGTTGGCGACAGCTATACTCTTACTGCCCAGGTCTGACCAGTAGATGTTTTTGTAAATCCAGTCCACTGCAATCCCAACCGGCATCTGAACATTGTCAATCACTTTTGTGTGACTTGCTTCCTGCTTATCCAATACTGTGCTGCAGGAGAGAGAAAAAACAAGCAAACATGGGTTTACAAGCCATTCACATAGATCAGAGAACAAAGACATTTATGCACAAATACCTATTCTTATACAACTGTGCTCTAGTTTAAAGTGAGAGAGCCACCAGTTACCTAAAAATCGCCTTCTGCCCCAGGTCAGCCCAGAATATCGTCTGCTGAATGAAGTCAGCATCCAGAGCTACCGTGTTCCGCAGCTGCTCCACAATCTGAGTGTATTCACGGCGCTCCAGGCCTAGTTTACGAATGTCTCTTCGATTGGTAAAAATAAGACAGGGCTCTTTACCTGCAAATGCAAAGAGAATACGATAAATGCAGGAGTTAAAAGTTTGAGTGTCTGCAGTTCAGTAAAAAGCATTAAAATATTTTAAATTCACCTTTTCTAAATTTAAGGCCAAAAAGTCTTGGCATATAAAGATGTCTGCAGGTCTTAAACAAGGCATTTAGAAAGACAGCAGAAAGCCCGTTTAAACAGTTCAGAGGCTGTGAGGTAAAGATGCAGTGCCGCATGCAAATGAAGTGCCATTAATTAATTAAATTAAATTAATTAATTTCTATGGGAACTCGGCAACATGGCGTGTGGGATCGACTGGATTTTTGAAAGCATCAAAGACGTCGAAAAGCTCAGAAATGCTCAGCTTTATGCAAATGTAAAGCAAAAAAAATGCCAGATGGGAGTCAATCGTGAGGTGCAAGTAGTATGGAAGCCTGTTTCCGCCACAGAAAAAAAAAAAGAAGATTTTTGCGACTTTTTATCTTGGAATTGCGAGTTATAAAGTCAGAATTCTGACTTTTTTTCTCAGTAAAAAAAACATTAAAAAAAATCTAGTTTCCTGTTACTGAGATTGACCTTCACTTGAGTAATGGAAGCCTCGCCACCGAAAAGAAAAAAAAAAAATTGCGACTTTATATCCCAGAATTCTGACTTTATATCCCAGAATTCTGAGATAAAAAGTCGCAAAAATCTTTTTTTTTTCAGAGGCGGAAACGGGCTTCCATAAAGTAGTGACGTCATGAGAAAAAAAAAAAAAAAAAAGCAATTATGCAGGAGTCATGCAGATTATGTTCAAATTATATTGTTTATATATTGGAAGCTTTGCAGTTGTTATACATGTTAAATGCTGCAGTTTGGAAGCTTTCATTGCGAATAAGATGGCTTGGTTTTAAAGTTGTTAAAACTTGTTACTAAATTGTTACTAAATGTTATTAAATTGATACCTCTTGTCATCTGGAAAAAAGCTTGCATTTGTAATTGTGTGGGGTGTTTCATAGCAATCCATTTCATTTTTATACTTTGTGTTAAAGATAAAAACATAAATGTCTTGAGAAACATGTACCACGTGAATAATAAATTCTGCACGTTTGAAATCACTGAAAATAAATTCCACTGCCAATTAAATTTTGAATAACTCAATGGTCTGTCATCAACTATCCCTTACTTGTTTGAATGAGAAACCCAATGTTTAAAATAAAAATCACCATTTGTTGAATCTATTAAGCCAACTGAGTTGAATCCCAAGTGAAGTACAGAAGTTGACAAGCTCTTACCGACAGCCTTGCACACTCCAGTGGTGGGGTCCATCTGATAACCATTGTGACACTCACATTTGTAGCCTCCTTTAAGATTTATACATATTTGACTACATATACCAGGGTTGAGGCACTCATTGACATCTGTGGAGAAACAATGATAGTCTCATTTCCAGTTGAGGTCACAAAGATCTATTTTAAGGACCCATGATAATCAAATGTAGTCAAAAAATGAATTTAGTGTTGAACAACACGTGTGGCAACTCATACCACCGCAGGTCTTGCGATCAATGAGCTGGAGTCCTGGCGTGCAGTCGCACTCGTAGCCAATGGTCAGGTCGCGGCAGATGTGCGAGCAGCCTCCGTTATTGAGCAGGCATTCATTCATATCTAAAACAAAAGGTGGATGGCAGCGTTACACACTTAGAATATCAATGCGGCACATTCACGGGAGACGCACGGATCAATAATCCAGAGGGGCTCCACATGATGAACGTCCCCCAGGGTGGAAGTATGTCCTTGAATCAGGTTTGAAAACATGGAGCGTGCTACTGAGTATTGACTCCATGCTGGAAAAATTAGTGTTTTATAGCATGGATGACTATTGTTTTGAGCCCATGTCAACTCACAACATAAGCTAAGCTTGTTCTATATGGCAAAAAATAAATAAATAAATAAATAAATAAATAAATAAATAAATAAAACAAATTGTATTTGTGCATATTATCCAAAAGCATTGCCGTGAACGCAGGGTTGCCAGCTTTTGAGTGGAGTGAGAATTATGGAGGGGTCAGGTGTATAAAACACAGCAGCTGATCTTCTGCTAATTTCCTTCATTAATTTCACACAGATTGGTCATCCAAAGTCAAAAATGGATCAAAATAAAATCTTATCCCACTTTTAAACGGTTCACCAAAAAAAAAAAAAAAAAAAAAAAAAAAAAAAAAAGATATTTTGAAGAATGTTGGTAACAAAATTTTGGTGACCACTGACTTATGAGTAAATGATGACAATTTTCATTTTTAGGTGAACTATCCCTTTAAGTACTGAGATCTGGATTATTTTGATTCACGTAGTGATCCATTTTCAAGGTCTTTGTCACAGGATCAGTTTAGTTCTTAAAAACGGTGACTAAACGGTCATAACTGAGACATCAAGAGTGCAGCAGAATTCCTGAAGAGCATCCCTCTTATCAGTCCCCAAAGTCCGTTCATACCCCCAACATCTGGAACCGTTTAAGCATTTAGAGCAAAACAAGCAGCTTGAAACAATTTACTCATGCAAACTTTTAGACTCAACAACGGTCTAACAGATTACTGTTACTGTGTGAACTAATTATAATGCAGGTTCTCGCTCCTGATGCACCCAGTCTGCATTTAACCAAGTCAGCACACTAAAACAGTTACATAAAACAGAAACTGTTTCAAGACCAAAATTTGAAAAATATCCCAAACATTACATGAATGTTTAATAGTCACAAACTGAATTATGATTGGTGTTCTTAATTACGTTTATTTCCATAGTAAATTGTGACTGGCTTTTCCTTTTTTGTATCCATTTAGTAATTCAATATAGTAGTATAATAGTAATTTGTAGCGAACTCTACATTGCAAAGACTTAACAGAACTGCCTGATGCAATTCAGCTCTACAGAATTAAAACCAAAGCTTTTTGTATTTATACATAAAATGTTAGACTTTATAATTTATTGTTAATTCTGATGACGGATAAGTTGGAAATTATGCATCAAATAACACTGAAACTCTAAAAACAGTAATTATGTAACTCAGTTAGTTGACAAGCACAGAAATTACACGCTTCTAAGAATAATTTCCTGTCACACACAAGACATTTTATTCAGAGCTCTGTGTGCAGTAGTGATAGACCGTCTGATTTTCAGATTTATATAGAAAATACTAATGTCAGAAAGCTCAATGGTGTTTGGTAATGAGAAGAACAGCAAAACACTCGTACTTACTGCACTCTTTGATGGGTTCATCACTCCAGTCAGGACAGTCACGGACTTTATTACACACTTTACTCATCTCTATGCACTCTCCGCTCCGACACTTGAACTGATCAGGACCGTTACACTGAGTTACTGAGCAAACAGACAATGAGAACGTCAGAAATAAATCAAACATGATGTGAACCAGTCAAAACAAGCAAAATGATATTGCATACAGCAGCGGTTGTGACAATATAGTATATCAATTCTGTTTAAAAAAAATGCAAATAATAATAATAATTCCAATAATATATTCATACATAGATAAGATATCAAAATAGCCTTAATTAAAAGAAAATACTTCCAAATTTTTTTTTTTTTCAACATACTTTGAGATTAATCTGCCATTTGGTAAAAATTCAATCTTTGGTCCAGTGTTTGTTCTGTGTTTTATGTTGGTGGATAATTTATAAAATCATTTCATATTCAGCCTATGTCATAACCTTCAAAGCTGTTGTTCATGGAAATATTAATAACCTTCAAGGATTTTAAGGATATTTGTTACATTTCCAGGCAGAGAATTCTGAGGGAATGTTTTTCAGTTCAACGGACTCACAGTTTTTGCAGTTGACTTCATCTGTGCCGTCTGCACAATCTCGGAACCCGTTGCACTGTCGGCTGCCATGGATACAGCTGCCGTCATCGCACTTGAACTGGTCGGGCCTGCAGGTGCGGGCAGCTGGAAAATGACATGCACAAACAGACCTGTTCGTTAATCAAAAACCAGAAGCTAGAATATGCAGGAGACGAAAAGTCATGCAACAGGAACACACAATATATTCCAGCCATTTAAAACAAAACAAAGAACTTACAGCAGTTTTTCTCATCACTGCCATCCTTGCAGTCTGGGTCCCCATCACAGCGCCACTTCCTGTGTATGCATTCCCCAGAGCTGCACTGCATTTCACTGGGTGAACACTTAGCCGGCGGCGTTGGGTTGCGGCCGCAACGCTCTGGCGACTCATCCGATTGGTCCTGGCAGTCCACATCGTCGTCACAGAGCCAGCTTCTAGGAATGCATGTGTTGTTCCCGCAGGGGACTTCACTGGGGCCGCAGGAGGACGGAGCACAGTCCTGTTCGTCGCTGCCATCCCCGCAATCATCCTCGCCATTACAGACGAAATTACGAGACACGCAGCGACCGCTGGCACAGGTGAACTCCAGAGGGGCGCACGTGATGTTACCTAACAAAACAACAGGAAAATGTGCGACGCAGCTCTCAAAAGGGCTCGACAAATGTTTCAGGTTTCAGAAAAGTAAATAATATCATGGAGACCTTCTAGAAAATACAGCTTTAAGCAAGCAAGTGAATAAATGGTTAACATATATTTGACATTGTTATAGTTGGTCCAGGAAGAATTGTGAGAAGTTTGAAATTATTGTAAAATCCCTGACTTCCAGATCTGAGCAGAGTTTAAGAAACTTTGAAAGAGACACAAGAGTATTATTCAGAAGCACAGAAGTATTTGATTGAGACTGGGCAACAAATCAGTCGGTTTTAAGCCCCGGATTGGTACATTTGTGTTTTACAAACAATTGAGATTACAATATTCCTTGTACGGCGTTTCACTTCGGCTCTGGATGACTCATTTCCAATTATTGGCTTAACATGCAAAGCAGCAGGAGATGAGGCAAGCAAAACAGGAACTGAAATTGATTGTAAGAGGCGGTTCAGCCGGTGTTGTGTCTAGTGACTCACCACAATTAATCTCGTCCTCTCCGTTGTCACAGTCTTTCTCACCATCACACTTCCAGAAGACCGGAATGCACTGCGTGGAGCCAACGCCACAACTGAACTCGTTCACTCGACAGGTTCTCGTGTCTGAGAGGAAAAGCCAGTCATGACCATATGACTTAATTCCCCAGATTTTGCAACTCTACAGACAATTTGGTGACCCATGCTAGAATTTAGCCTTCTGAACTGTAACATTTACTAGCCGCAATTCACAGAATGGATTATTTATTTTGCACGGTTTATATTAAATTAAGTATGTGAAAGCATCCAAGTTCTTGCCGGGCTTAGCATAAACAAACATTGTTTTACAACTCATAGCATGGGTGTAAACCTGGACATAGAAACAACCTTTAGACTGATGTGAACAATTAGGTTGAAACATTTATCCCTTTGGCAACCCTCCAAGGTCTGCAATGGTTAAGAGAGGTTGGCCACTCATGAACATTACAGGAAACTTAATATCAAAGGAGGAATGGTGCTATAGGTCTGTTGCGTAATCCATGAAACCTTTGATATTTTACAATTCAAGGCAGAGCCATACAAATGTAACATAATCTTCATATAAATGACCTGCTGTATGACAAAGCAAAAACAAAACCAGCACCTAAACGGAAATCGTGGGCCTTTAAAACATCACTTGTGAGTTTACAGCCACCCCTGTGCAAATGTTCACGAACACACACACATTGTTGGTACCTTTCCATTTTCTGCTGACTAACTTTCCAACAGCTGGTCAAACAAGACTTGATATAGAGAGCTGGCATGCATAACTGCACGTCCACAGGACTTCAGCACTAGACTGTATAGAATGTACAGCCACTGTACGTTATTAAAACAGTAGCTCACTTTTTAAGCCCCTGTTGTAATAAGTGCTTGAACTACTTCCGATTCTATGCAGCAGAACTGCAAAAAGGCGCAAAAATATTAGAAGACATTTATGCGTTTTGTAATGGATGTCATGTAAAATGTTCAACTAACACACATGGGTGTATTCACAGTTGAGATGAGAGTCACACTCGAGTTAAAAATAAATAGGAAATCGTACAGTCTAGCTTTCAAGGTAGCTGGGGGTTTATGACCCACTCAGAGAGGGTTCATGAAGCGAACGCAAAGACACAGTGAAGGTGGTGAAATAAATCTGATGTGTTAAAGGTGAAATCTGACTTACGGCACATTTCAATGCTTTCGTCTGAGCCATCCTCACAGTCCGGTTCACCGTCGCACTGCCATCTCTTGGGAACGCACTGTCCACTGCGACAGACAAAGTCCACCTCGGCACAAGTCTTCCTCACTGGTCAAGAAAACAGAACTGTTAAAACCTACTTTTCAGTAGAATCAGCACAGGCTCAAAGTGAGGAATAAAAAAACAAGCCATAGACAAGAATGTCAATTCAAGAGTACTTGAAATGCTTGCCAATGACCCCTAGGTATCCAAGCAAAGGTTTAGAAATGCTGTTTAGGAGTTGCAAAACTTTAGAACATAGTTTGAACATGTAAGAAGCAAATAATGCAATGTGGAACCATTTCAGGAATTATTTAGGCCGCATGTACATTACATTGTTCTAGTGACCCAATTCCGATTTTTCCCTCCCATGTGGCACAGATCTTACAAAAACGTTTATTTAAAAAAAAAAAAAAAAAAAACCACTAGTGGATGTGTTAGTATATGTATGCATGTATACAAGGTCATAATTTTGTAATGGGGGGGGGGTTCAAAAATAGCCATTTTCATTGACGTGTTAACTATTAGTTTAACACCAATTTGTCTTGTCAAATTACAGGTGCATCTCAATAAATGTAACTTTTCCACGACATTCTATTTATTTTAGTAATTCAAATCAAATTGTGAAACTTGTGTATTAAATAAATTCAATGCACACAGACGGAAGTAGTTTAAGTCTTTGGTTCTTGTAATTGTGATGATTGTGGCTCACATTTAACAAAAACCCACCATCTCAACAAATTAGAATATTGTGACATGCTAATCAGTTAATCAACTCAAAACACCAACAAAGGTTTCCTGAGCCTTCAAAATGGTCTCTTCGTTTGGTTCACTAGGCTACACAATCATGGGGAAGACTGCTGATCTGACAGTAGTCCAGAAGACAATCATTGACACCCTTCACAAGGACAGTAAGCCACAAACATTCATTGCCAAGGAAGCTGGCTGTTCACAGAGTGCTATATCAAAGCAGGTTAACAGAAAGTTGAGTGGAAGGAAAAAGTATGGAAGAAAAAGATGCACAACCAACCGAGAGAACTGGACCCTTATGAGGATTGTCAAGCAAAATCGATTCAAGAATCATGGGTGAACTTCACAAGAAATAGACTGAGGCTGGGGTCAAGGCATCAAGAGCCACCACACACAGACTACAGTTGTCGTATTCCTCGTTAACCCACTCCTGAACCACAGACAACGTGAGAGGCGTCTTAACTGGGCTAAGGAGAAGAACTGGACTGTTGCCCAGTGGTCCAAAGTCCTCTTTTCAGATGAGAGAAAGTTTTGTATTTCATTTGGAAACCAAGGTCCTAGAGTCTGGAGGAAGGGTGGAGAAGCTCATAGCCCAAGTTGCTTGAAGTCCAGGGTTAAGTTTCCACAGTCTGTGATGATTTGGGGTGCAATGTCATCTGCTGGTGTTGGTCCACTGTGTATTTTGAAAACCAAAGTCACTGCACCAAGAAATTTTGAAGCACTTCACGCTTCCTTCTGCTGAACAGCTTTTTTGAAGATGCCGATTTCATTTTCCAGCAGGATTTGGCACCTGCCCACAATACCAAATGCACCAAAAGTTGGTTAAATGACTGGCCAGCAAATTCACCAGATCTGAACCCCATAGAGAATCTATGTGGTATTGTCAAGAGGAAAATGATAAATAAGAAACCAAAAAAAATGCAGATGAGCTGATGGCCACTGTCAAAGAAACCTGGGCTTCCACACCACCTCAGCAGTGCCACAAACTGATCACCTCCATGCCACACCGAATTGAGGCAGTAATTAAAGCAAAAGGAGCCCATACCAATTATTGAGTAAATATACAGTAAATGAATATCCTTTCCAGAAGGCCAATTCACTAAAAATGTTTTTTTTTTTTTTTTTTTCATTTGTCTTGACAAGTATTCTAATTTGTTGAGAATTGGTGAGTTCTTGTTAAATATGAGCTAAAATCACCACAATTAAAAAAACCAAAGACTTAAACTACTTCAGTCTGTGTGCACTGAATTTATTTAATACACAAGTTTCACAATTTGAATTACTGAAATAAATGAAAAATGATGTACAGGTGCGTCTCAATAAATAAGAATGTCGTGGAAAAGTTCATTTAGAGACCAGGCCCGGCTGAAAAATAACCTCTACTGTACATCTCTGTTCTCATGTCACCCGTCAACATTTTAAAGTGTTTGAATGAGGTCTACAAAATGCAGCACTGCTTAATAAGCCACATTTATGCTTAACTCAGCACTGGATATTGATTTAAAAGAAACCCCTTCAAGCCTAGAGTGGCACTTTAAGATGGGGGCTCTTTGAATCCAACAATATGAAGTAAAAAGCAGCTCCCTCCCATCTCAGAGACATTCACAGTCTCTTCATGTCTACTCGGAGCACAAGTGCTACTCAGAGCAGGAGGCCTCCTGCGGACAGAATGGCAATAGAGACGGAACAGTGCAAACTGACAGGACCCACATTCTCAACACAGGGCCGAGTGTTTACTGCCACTGCTGGGATACAGTAAATGCGGCAGCGTTTGGTGATTTCTCAAATGAAGACTAAGCAACCCCCGCCTCCCTCTTTGCTTTTGGCTTTACTTTTTAGTTCAGTCGATGTAAATTCATTTTCCAGTTGCACGTTTCAAGGCTTATGGTAAAACCTTTATCCGAACAGTATCAACAAGAAACCACCTAATATTAACCTAAAAAAAAAAAAAAAAAAAAAAAAAAAGTGTCATCTGTCATATACACAACCAAGTTGTTAATCTTTTTTTTTTATTTATATATAGATATAGCTTTATAGATAGATATATATAGATATATATATAGATAGATAGATATAGATAGATAGATAGATAGATATAGATAGATAGATAGATATAGATAGATAGATAGATATAGATATAGATAGACAGAGGTTTTTTGTAAGAACTCTCCAAGTTTGCATTTTTGGATCAAAAATAGATCAAATTAAAACAGTAAAATTGTGAAATATTTCTATGATTTAAAATAACAGCCTTTTATTTTTTAATACAATTTATTTCCAGAGTCTTCAGTGCCACATGATTCTTCAGAAATCAATCTAAAATGCAGATTTGCTGCTCAAGAAAAAAGTACTATCATCAATGCTGAAAACTGTTGTGCTTCTTAATATGTGTGGAAACAATGATAAATTACCAGTTAAAAGTTTGAGTTTTTAAAGAAATCAATCCTTTTCAGTAACATTATGTCCAAAAATAACAGTAAAGACATCATAATCATACAAAAAAAAATCTATTTCAAATAAATGCGGTTCTTTTAACTTTGTTCATCAATCCTAAAGAAACAAGAAATGACGTTTCACACAAAAATATTAAGTCAAACAGTTAACACTGATACGCACCCAGCCTTAATAACTGATCAAATTAAGCAGCAAACCATCATATTAGAATGATTTCTGAAGGATTTTGTGACACTGGAATAAATTACATTTTAAAAACTTTTTTTTATTTATTTTAAATTAAAATAATTTTTTCCTGTATTACAGTTTTTACTTTATTTCTGGTCTAATAAACTCAGCCTTCGTGAGCATAAGAGACAAAAAAAAAAAAAAAAACTTTTTATCAGTAGTGCATATAATATATGATGCATGACAAAACATCTAAAACATTATAATTATATTCAGTTATAAAATATAACATTTAAACTACAATAAAAATCAATCATCTATACATGCATAATATTTACTGCATGTTTGCAATTCCCATTTACTTTTGTAATGTGAAACAGGATATAGTCTGTCAAAATGACCTCAAGGGAAGCAAAAGAGGTGCTGCTGCCCTCTAAAACGTAATCTGCTGATTGGATATTTAAAAAAAAAAAAACATTTCATATTTCAAAATGCGTTTTCGTTGTGTTGATCATTTCATTCTGTACTTCCCTCCCAGAGGAAACGTCCCCGAGCAAAAGGTGAAGAGGCCTAAATGAGAACACTTGGATCCAAAAAAAGACTCCAGCTCATATCTGTGCCGGCCCTCGTCTGTAATTTCTCTCGCATCAATGACCCAGTTAGCAGATGAGCGTTAGATCGCCCTGGTAGGACAATCTTTATACGTAAAAACCACTTAGTATGTAGACATATGGATGAGTGTCAAACAAGCAACTGTAGCTCATCAATATTTTAATTTTGCTGTGCGTTGTCCAACTGCATGCCAATCGGTTTATGCACCCATTATGACAGTTTACCCAAGAGTTACATCAGTTCTCAAGATCAAGACTTGTTTAACTGTGGATCAGAGAAATCACACATTGGCGTTGCACTAGCTTGTAGGCGTGGCTATTCTGGCGCGCATCAAGACGCGTTTGTGGGCCAGAATAACCACACCTACAAGCTACAACATAGCCCACGCTTCAGAACAATGACTGATGTTGTGCCGCTGAGCTGATGTAATTCTCAGATGACTCTCACACACACAGACTCACCGCAGGACGTCTCGTCACTCCCGTCCGAGCAGTCCATGTCGCCGTCGCACTGCCACACATTCGGAATACATCGGCCATTCCCACACTGGTACTGAGACTGCTCACATTCTGTTTGGGAACCTGTGAGGAGGAAGGAGGCGGCGTCAACGGCTTCAGCTCATTACAGTCAGTCTTGTAACAACTTGATGTTTATGGAGTTGTCCAAATTTTCCTCAATATCAAGTTGTGTACACAAAAAAAAAACATTCTGCATAGAGGTGTGCAATATTGATGAGAATATATTTTCTGGGAAACGTTAATTTTCTCCCAACCAAGATTTACGTGTGGCGAATCTTCGCATATGTTTCAAGCCAATGACCTGAGCTGTAAATGCCACGTGACTGACTGGAGCCACAGGAAAATGACACTAGCCAAGTTTCTATTAAAGGGTCAGTTCACCAAAAATTAATTTCTGTGATTAATTACTCTCCCTCGTGTCGTTCCACACTCGTAAGACCTTCGTTCATCCTCGGAACACAAATTAAGATATTGGATGAAATCAGAGTTTTTTTTTGTTTGTTTTTTTTTCTCCTATAGAAAGCAACAATTACCACATTCAAGGTCCAGAAAAGTTATAATTCATTAAAATGGTCAACGTAACTAAGCTCGCTTCACAACACCAGAATCAGAGAGAGCTTTATTGGCAGGTGTGTTTACACATACTAGGAATTTGTTTTAGTGACAGAAGCTCCACAGTGCAACAAAGTGACAGCGACAAGACACAGATAATAAAAAGAATAAAAATACAAATATACAATATAGACAATTGTATGTACAGTTGTGATGTGTGCAAATTTGAAGTATAAATAAGTGTAAATAAGTAAATGGTGTGTAATAGTTCTGTGTTTATCAATTGCTCATGAGGGAAGAAACTGAATAACATTAAGGCTGAACCACAAGAACTCTCTCTCCTGTCATTCTCCTGTGCCGTTTATGTTCAGCACTTCTATATTCTACGTCAGAATGCCAATTTCTATTGGTCAGCGTCACACTCATGCATCGTGCTGCTCACGTTGGCCAACACTGAACCGGAGTTCTGATGTAGAACCTGGAAGCACCGAATGTAAACCGCATAGGAGAATGACAGGAGAGAGAAGAAAATGTTGAATAGTTGTTTTTGTTTTGCGCAGAAAAAGTATTCTCGTCACTTCATAAAATAAAGGTTGAACCACTGTAGTTACGTTGACTATTTTAACGAAGTCTTTACTATTTTTCTGGACCTTGAATGTGTTAATTATGTTGCTTTTTATGGGGGATAAAAAATAAATAAATAAACAAATAAAACCCTTTGATTTCATCAAGAATATCTTCATTTGTGTTCTGGAGATGATAAAATGTCTTACAGGTGTGAAACGACATGAGGGTGAGCAATTAATGACAAAATTCTCATTTTGGGCGAATTAACCCTTTATAGCTGGAATGAAATGGAAGTTGCGACATTCTTTTCTTCTCCATTACATAGATCCGAGTGAAACGACTTCTTGAATAAGGACAAATGTAGGGCGGGACTTGATTTTGTCCATGGGGAATCGATTGGATGGTTGTGGTTTGCTATTGGTTGAACTCATGTGAGTGACAGGTGGCCCCGCCCTTGCACCAGTGACCACATCAGAGAATAGAGGTCGCTGTGAGAGGGCGGGAAAGTCATTTCCATTCAAAATTAAGAGGGCACATACATTTAAAATGATGTTCTACGTGAATAAATCATTCATAATAAAGAGTGCAATATTTCCATTTCCTTGAGCCTTTCACCCATAAAATGAGAGTAATAATATTATCCTCTGAATTGTAACTGCTGGTGTATCATACAAGCCTTTCAGCCATTTACATACATTTTATATGTTATTTCATACCAATTTTCTTTATAGCAAAAATTCATTGCATGCTGAAAAAAAAAAAAAAAACATCCTGTCACTATGTGGCTATGCTTCTTTTTACTGTCAGAAGACGCAGTTACAGGAGCAGATACCGTTTCCCATGGCCTGATAAAAACAAAGCATTATTTTGTGCTAGCTTTTCTTTTTCAGTTAGAACTTTCAAAGTCAATTTTGTCATTTTTAGCACATTGTGTGAGATGAACACATGCTACGTTTTTTTTGTTGTTTTTTTTTAAATACAAATTCATACACCATAAAGTATTTCTAGAATTTCTACTCTGGCACTGAATACCCATAAAAAGTTCCAATGGAATGGTTATGTTGGAAAACCTATACCAACATCTACCTACAGGACCATGTCCACTAGCCAGACATTAAATCAACCATTTCTTTTTCATTTGGCCAAATGCTGACAGGAGGAGTGTTCATGAAAACTGATCATTGAATAACCATGGTTACTTTTTTTAGTCAACAATCTCACTATAAAGTAGCCTACATGGTTTGATCAGCAAAGTTATAACGCTCTTTGTAGAAGATCTGACTAAACGTCCATCAAAAAGGGTATGGTATAGACCAGGGGTGGCCAACGTCGGTCCTGGAGAGCCACAATCCTGCAGAGTTTAGCTCCGACCCTGATAAAAACTCACCTTCCTGTAGCTTTCTAGTAACCCTTAAGACCTTGATTAGCTTGTTCAGGTGTGTTTGATTAGGGTTGGAGCTAAACTCTGCAGGATTGTGGCTCTCCAGGACCGACGTTGGCCACCCCTGGTGTAGACCTTAGATGTGTTAACTGCAAACCGGATAGAAATAGCTTTTGGCAAGACTAATGGTCTTCAATTACAGTGGATATTAAATCTGGAAAATTTCAAATTTACACCTTTAAAAAGGCCAAAAATAAATAAATAACAGTAATACAAATCTCTTAATAACATGGGCTGCTGAATGAGGGACAGCGCAACCAGTCCTTTGAAACGATCCGGTCACTTCATGGGCACCAATTTGTAATATGTGACATTACCCAAAGTCAGCGGCTCAATGTGACCCGCCTGCCATTCAGTCCAAGATCAGCGAGGAACACTGTCAATGCTAATTAAATCTGTACCAATCCATCAACCTACTTCAAATGAAAAATGGCATGGTAGAAGTCTCTAAGCTAGCTATACAGGCTTTAATATGTGTGTTTTACAGTTTCAGATTACCGTTATCAGGCTGTGTAACTGAAGGACAGCTGTTCTTGACCATGACCGCATTTGAGAATCTTCTCACAGCTGCATAACTGCATTTGTGATTTCAGAGAACGGCTCTGTTTAGCTTACAACATACATACGCTTATATATATATATATATAGGGGCATATATAGGGATGTGTGTGTATATATATATATATATATATAGGGGTGTGTATATATATATATATATATATATATATATATATATATATATATATATATATATATATATAGGGGCATATATAGGGATGTGTGTGTGTATATATAGGGGCATATATAGGGATGTGTGTGTGTATATATATAGGCATATATAGGGGTGTGTATATATATAGGCATATATAGGGGTGTGTATATATATATATATATATATATATATATACACACATACACACATATACACACACCCCTATAAGGCTGCACTAACACTCTACAAACATCCCTTAAAGAATACGTCAGCTCCGAGATTCACTTTTAAGATATGAAGATGACTTGCAACAGTTTAGCTTGCCAGCAGAGACTGGGCTTGAAGCTTTACTCTTTCATATCTGTGCAAGTAAAACATTTACCACAAGACTCCCAAACCTCTGATTCATCAGAACATATTTCCTTGGACCATTTGAATCAGTCTGTCCTTATGTCTCAAAACCAAACCTTCCTCTTATCAGCACTACATACTCCCTTATGGAGGGAAAGATCAAGTAATACTTCCTTGAAATAAAAAACATTTATCTTTCCTCATCAGCAAAATGACACCAGTTAGTATTTCTAAACTGTCATTTAGCAAACGCTTTCATGCCAAATGATCTACAGTACCACTCATCACAAGGTCAGGCCCCATTGGAGTAACTTGGGGCTAAGGACTTTGCTCAAGGACACAATGGAGAAAGGTCACGGATAAACCAACAACCTGTCAGTTACCAACCCAAAACTAGTCTCCTATATAGACATGTAACATGCATATCATTAGATGATTCATTCGCATATATAAAATATATATATATATATATATATATATATATATATATATATATATATATATATATATATATATATATATATATATATATATATATATATATATATATATATATAATAAAGGCCGATTTTCCGAACAAAGTAATCATATGAGATGGATCTTTTTAATCAATGTATTTTGTGAAGTGGCAATTTCACTTAAATTCGACTGATTTTTTTCTACGAAAATAGGTTGAGATAGCATGAAGAATCACCCCTAACCCGACACACCATCTGTGGGGAGTAAGCAGAATAAAATGTACAAATTTGTACAATTGACAAATGTACAAATTCATTTGAATTAAGTCCCCAAAGTGTAAAACCATTCTGAATTGCCATGAGATTCCTGAATGAATAAACCTTAGAGGTCTTGGTTTTTTAAAAGTCAATTACAAACACTTATGAATCAATCAATAAATCAAAGTGGTTACTGAATTAACTAGGCTTTTATAACACATAAGTTACTTGACTCAAAATCAATGCATGTAAAGTAATGATGTACACGAGAAACCAAACACAACATTTAGACACACAATAACGCGACTGTTGCAATCAGAAATGATCTAGCCTAATAGAATCGTTTAGAAGGATTCGATTCTTTACGATTCCCATGCTTAATGTTTACATGGAGTAGCTATTAAGAAAAAAAGCGTCTTATGTAAAAAATGCCCCTTAAGTTGCGTTTTAAAACGCAAGAACGCGTCCTAATAACACACCGATTGGCTAGTGTAGATCGCGTATTTAAATCATAAACAAGTATCCCGAGCATAACTCTAAAAACTGCAATGTAACCTGAAGCAAATAAACAGGCCAAGCGCACCGCTGCGAGAACACACGCTGGCGTACGCGTTTCACACGCGCTTCAACCGGAGTCACCTGTTTAATTACCGCAACCAAACACGCCTCGTTTCTTCAGCGCCTCAGAAGCGGCTTGAAATATTAGACGAATAATGGAAAGACCACACGTTTTAATATAACAGGCCCATACTATGCATAAATAAACGATCAAACCGAGAAGGCGTTGCCGCAGACATGCTCAAGTACGCTTTCAAAACGCACATGATTTTAAAAAGGGGAAATTATATCAGTGAATGAACGCGTTCGCATTAATGTGTAGCCTATGCATGGTGGATTGCTTTCTGCTATTTGCAAGGGCCTATGCATTTAGACGCATTTTAAATGAGCGATCAATGGCCATCCAATCCAACACATTTTCCAACTGAAAGATGCACACTAACACATTTTTTTCCCACCAGATTAAAGTACGAATGATCCCAAGCTTTTCAAGGCACTTGAAGAGAATTAGACCGCAAGCACAAAACGTTGTGAGATCGCGGCATTGTTCTTTATGATCTTCCCATGGCAACCATTGTTACCATCATCTTTCTGAACACTCACCGCGCACAAATCCACACAGCTGAAGACACACTGGCAGGATGAGAAGCCCCAGAGTAGACGTGACCATTTCGCACCAGAGCTGAACGCCGAGCTCTCCGTCTGTCACTGGTATTGTAGCACCGCCGATATGTCTTGGCGGAACACACAGCAAGCGGCGACTTCCACGAGCTTTTATCTCATTTAGGCAGTTCCCCGGTCAGTCTCTCCACACGAGCGAAGCGGTCACGGAACCGCAATCCATGTCCTAATTTAATGATAGCGAGAACCTGCAGTGAATGAGCGCGCCGCTGCCGAACACAGGCGTGTTTTTTTCTCCTTCAGCATGTCATTTACACATTGTTAACCCTTTCTTTACCATATCTTCAACTGAAACTGCTTTACTAGGCGCAGTCTGTCTTTGCCAATATAAATAAAACATCTATGGTGCCATACCAAAGTGAACGTCACAAGCTAATTATGGATCATTAAAGTTTTTAATCTGATTAAAAACAACTGGCCTTTTTACTTGGTTTTGAATAAAGATATATGGGAGATGTAACTAAGAACATTGTTGGCTCAAATAATAATAATTTAGCATTTAAGGGTTCTAAAAGGGGGTTTCATAGTGAAGCTATTAAATACGTTTTTTTATTGTGTGTAGAACTTTTTAATAATCTGAACCCTTTTTCCTGTCAAGAACCTTTCGATGAATGGAAAGATTCCATGGATGTTTAGCAATGCTAATAAAATAGAGGAAGATTGGTCTCAGCCAGGAAAAATTCAGACAAAAAAGTTTTGAATGTTTAAAATTTAGGCGTTTGTTACTGAATCTGAATGGGCAGATTATCCTCCATGTGTGAATCGCCTTGGATTTGTGTGTGTGTGTGTGTGTGTGTGTGTGCAACGACAACGATGTACTACTTTCGTCATTGTCACTTTGTAAAGAAACACTCCGCGCCTATAAAATAAACACGTAATACGCATGCGCATGACGTCACCATTTTAACAAATACATATTTTTGCAGTTTACACAGAGACGACAATAATGGAATCGCTTTCAAAAACTTGCACTTTGAAAAGCCATTTTCAAAAGTTTGCATTTTTAGGCCCCCGAATGCGGTGGCCGAGAGAGCTCAAAGCGCTGCAAATAAGAAAACACATGCAAATAAAAAAAGCACATGCAAATAAAAAAAACACACACATGCAAATAAAAAAACACACACATGCAAATAAAAAAAAAACGCATGCAAATAAAAAAAAACACATGCAAATAAAAAAAAAACGTGATCATCAGTTTGACAACACGTGTTGCAAATCCTCACAACACATGCAAACACAAAAACACGCTGCAAATACAAAAAGCGCTGCAAACAGCACAAAACACAACAGAAATGTTTCAATGTTTCAATGTTTAATGGACCCCAAAAAGTGACGGACCTACTAGGACCTGCTTATTATCTGTGTCCAAAACCAGTTCAACTCACGCTTCACTCATTCACTAATCCCTATATAGTGTACGGCATTTGAGTGCACAATGTGTTCACAATCATTAAATACTATAAAAACTGCAAACAAAAATAAACAACTGTACATTATTTCATGTATTTATTATTTTTAATAGTGTTTTTCAGTTTGCTAGAAGCTCACGCTCACAGATGACGTGGTCGTCGAGCGCCTCAGGCGGCCGTTATGATGACGTCACATTAGTACGCTACAGATGATTAACCAATATTTTTAAATCATCCACTAAATGATCATCTCTTAAAGTTGAATGAGTGAACAACAATGCCACATATTAAAACACTTTTCTGTTAGTGAAACACATCACATGGAGTTAATGCCAACATAATATATTTTAATATTTTTTAGTTTGTGCTGTTGTCTAGTAGGGTCCGTCACTTTTTGGGGTCCCCTTGAAACATTTCCGTTGTGGTTTGTGCTATTTGCAGCGTGTTTTTGTATTTGCAGCGTGTTTTTGTGTTTGCATGTGTTGTGAGGATTTGCAGCACATGTGTTGTCAAACTGATGATCATGGTTTTTTTTTATTTGCATGTGTTTTTTTTTATTTGCATGTGTTTTTTTTTATTTGCATGTGCTTTTTTTATTTGCATGTGTTTTTTTATTTGCATGTGCTTTTTTTATTTGCATGTGTTTTTTTATTTGCATGTGTTTTTTTATTTGCATGTGTTTTTTTATTTGCATGTGTTTTTTTATTTGCATGTGCTTTTTTTTATTTGCATGTGTTTTTTTTTAAAATTTGCATGTGTTTTCTTATTTGCAGCGCGTTGAGCTCTCTCGGCCACCGTACCCAAACGCAGTTGTTGCGTAAATTAACCGGCCGAAACATATACGATTTTCAGTTTTTATTTGAAAACGGTGTTGTGTAAACCGTCCTGAAAACTCAAACTTTTTGAAAATAGGTTCTTAAAGTGCAAGTTTTTGGAAATGATACAGCAGTATGAACTGACGGCATATCAATGGACTTTTAAGGTAATCAGCGAATCTACCTAGTTCATTTTGTTAGGTGTTTTATTCTATTAAATATCTAAAGGTTAGTGTGATGAAGAAAAATGAAAAAAGCTTTTAGACATCAGTTATGCTCATATTTGCTCACTCCATCTTGGATCAATTTTTTCATGAGGCACAAACAAAACACTTAACCGGAAGCGAACTGATCTATTTTACAGAATACGGAAGTTCAATTGCGCATAACCCCTATTTACGTGTTGATCGTTTCTTTACAAAGTGACATCGCCACCTACTGGCCTGGCAGCGTAATGCTGCGTTTTTACTCGTTTTCACGGATCTGAATTTTTAATTCATCGTTGTCATGTAAACATACCCTAATACTTCCCTGGCAGGTCTCAGTTCGTACATGTGTCCACTCTTTAGCTAATCAGATTTTAGCTTATTAATCGACCAATCATAATCATGTGAGGGCGTGCCTACCTGGATGTTATGTCATCAGCTATATTTATATAATATAAGAAAATAATATAGAATAAATAAAACTCTGAAGTGTGAAAAAAACTGAAGTGGAGTTGAATGTAAATCTGCTAATTTAACTTTTTGCGTAATTTTCTGCTCATTTGACACAATTTGGAAGTTTGGATCAATCCACCCAGATCATGATGAATTATGAAGTGCTTATAAAATATAAAATACATTCTGATACATTTGACTACCGGATGTGGTAACTTTGAACACAATAAAGACATCAAGGACAGTGAATCAAACATCTGAGACGAAGGGTAGTGATCAAAGTTCAAGGTGTTTTTTCTGTCTAAAAACAGGACGACATGAAGAGGAGCAGATCAGAACACACACTGGAACCTTTCATGCATATTGATCCTTTATTCACAGAAGATCAATGTTGTCAGCAGAAGCCAGACAGACCAGTGAGCAAGCACTATATTTACCTTGTTCATTAATCACGAGTCCTGTCAGCATGGAGTCTTCTCTTCTCATTTGCTACATCTTCACTTCCTCACATTTGATTAACGCTTTGAGGATTATGGAATTAATATCCTATTTATCTTATGAGGTGATAACTTGATCACGAGTGGTGCTTGCTAAGAGACACAGGGGAAGCCATGGTAAAATGAACAGTAAAAGCTGTGCAATATTATTAGAATTTAAAATAAATATTTTCTATTGTAATTTGTTGATCAAAGCTGAATTTTCAGCATCATTACTCCAGTTTTCAGTGTCACATGATCCTTCGGAAATCATTCTGATATGATGAGTTGATGCTCAAGAAATATTTCTAATTTATTGTGAATTGACCGTTCGCAAAGACCCAAAAATACATTGCAATGGCAACACTTCGACAGACTGACAGAGCAGGTTACTTTTGGTATTCAACAAAGTTTCAAATTTCAAATATTGTAATTTTATTTAAGAAGTTTAAAGAATAAATAGTGTCTAGTGTGTCTTTAATGTATCGTGACAGATCGCTGACCATCTCTTCATTCATTTATAGCATCAAATAAACATGAATGAACATCAGAAGGAATGTTGTTTCAGCTGTCAGTACACACAATTTTCAAGTTCACCAACGTTAATCTACTAATGTTAAATCTGTCGGCTGCGGATGCAATTATTTGCCAGCAGATGGCAGTCTTCCTCATTGTCACTGTTATTCCCGGACTCCATTTCCCAGAACTCTCTGCTCATTAGTTCATCAGTTTCAGCTGTGTCTTGTTCAAACTATGTAACTTAAACTGTCTATTTATACTCCGGAAGGCTTTGGTGTGACTGACAGTGTCCTGATAGTTTTGGTGTTCCTGGTTCTGGCTTTATTTTGGATCTGGACTGATAATTTGTGCTTTTTTTTTCTTATTAAACTGCACGTGGATCCTCACTCTCTGTGCTCTGGGCTGTCAATTCGTAACAACTAACTCTCCTGACTGCTTTGTCGGACAAAGTGGCAGATTCAGAGTTATGATTGGTCAGACCGCCTGTCAATCACACAGAGGGGTCAATTGAATATTGTTATCTGTTATTATGTTGAAAAACGTTGTGCTGCTTCATATTTGTGTGGAAACAGCGATGCATTTTTTTTTTTACAGGATTCTTTAAAGTTAAAAAGAACAACATTATTAACATTATTTAATATAGAAATATTCTGTAACAACATAAACTGTCAGTTGTGCGTCCTTGCTGAGTAAAATTTCTTTTCTTTCTTTTCTTTCTTTCTTTCTTTCTTTCTTTCTTTCTTTTTTCTTTCTTTCTTTCTTTTTTCTTTTTCTTTCTTTTTTCTTTCTTTCTTTTTTCTTTCTCTTTCTTTCTTTCTTTTTTCTTTCTTTTTCTTTCTTTCTTTTTTCTTTCTTTTCTGTCTTTCTTTTTCTTTCTTTTTTCTTTCTTTCTTTTTCTTTCTTTTTTCTTTCTTTCTTTTTCTTTCTTTCTTTCTTTCTTTTTATTTATTTTTATTTCTTTTCTTTCTTTCTCTTTTCTTTCTTTCTTTTTTCTTTCTTTCTTTTTCTTTCTTTCTTTTTTCTTTCTTTTCTTTCTTTCTTTCTTTTTTCTTTCTTTCTTTTTCTTTTTCTTTTTCTTTTTCTTTCTTTCTTTTCTTTCTTTCTCTCTTCTTTCTTTCTTTCTTTCTTTCTTTTTTCTTTCTTTCTTTCTTTCTTTCTTTCTTTTTCTTTCTTTTCTTTCTTTCTTTTCTTTCTTTCTTTTTTCTTTCTTTCTTTTTTCTTTATTTCTCTTTCTTTCTTTCTTTCTTTCTTTTTCTTTCTTTTTTTTCTCTTTCTTTTTCTTTCTTCTTTCTTTCTTCCTTCCTTCCTTCCTTCCTTCGATGTTTGAATGATAGTGTATCACGGTTAGTTATGACATGAAAGATTCCTTTCTGGCTTCACATTTAGTCTTTTTGCAGGAAGTTCTGCTATTACAGCTCTGTTTCCATTTGCTTAAGAAAAAAGAATCACTCTAAATTTTAATCATTTATTTATCAGCCTCACTTTAATATAGTCACTCTGTTGAATATTAAATCTCTGCCTTAATCTTGTTTTAAGTAAACTGTTTCTGAATCCAGCATGGTTTTCTTAATGTAAATCTAAGACCAGAATTAATAAAAAGTAACGGATTTAAAAATAGTACAGGAAACATATTGGCTCAGGACCCCGACTGAAATACTCAGGGCATTAATTATGTAATTTGTAAAATGAGCTTTTATGAAACTTTTAATGCGTTGCTCACTTTGGTTTCACATAAATGATGTAACCGGTTAGTGTATATGAGGCCATTTTGAATTCTGTCTTCATTTTCATATGCCACAGGCCCGGTTGTGTCACGTCTGAAAGCATGCAATTTAACAAATGTGAATATTGTTTTGAGGTTAAATAATGTTATTATGTGAGAAAACAAATTATATTGTGCTGTTTTGGTTGTAAATAAAACAGGCCTTTTCCAGTGCTAAAAGATTTTTATTTTCAACGTGTATCATTTACTTCACAACTGTGTACAGTGTTATAAGTACAAACAAAACAACAACATCCAGTTATTAAATGATTTATATAATGTACAATATAATACAACATTTATACAATGAAGTAACAGAAAGATTGCATTCAGGCTTTTTATGTTGGAATGAAAAACAACCATGTGAATATATACGTGTTATCTTCCAGTGGAGAAGCATTGCACATGTGTGTCTGCGGTTCACATCCGCCATCCTGGATCATGTCCAGCACTTGATAACAAAACTGACATCACTATCACATAAAGTTTATGACTTAAACTGTCATTTCACAAGAAGATTTTATACAGTCGGGTAAATCTACATAATACATTCACCAAAAAACAAAAAAAAATAAATAAATGTTTGCATTAAAAGGACTATTTGTAGCACCATTAAGATTTGTTTTCACAAATTCACAATTTGTCATTACTGTGGTGCAATACTAGAATTACTTTTTTTGGTCATTATTCTTAATGGATTTTCTTTACATGATCATTACTGTAATACAGATGATTTTTTTTTGCTATTTTTAGTACAGTTTTTACTATTATTATAAGCATTAATAAAATGTAGTATTATATTAAATCTACCATGATACACACATTTCCCAATTTCAATAAATTGTCATGATGCAAAATGCAATAATGGCAAAGTAATACAAATCCTAATGGTCCTAAAAAATAAACATTCTTTCAGCAAAATAACCATAAATATTCTTTCAGCAAAAAAAAAAAAATCTCTCTCTCTCCATCCATCCATATATCTATCTATCTATGATTGAAATATGATCTGGGCATGTCTTTGAAAGTTTTGTTTGTGGCTCTTAATAGCAATTAAACTTTGCTAAAACATGTCAGATAACCCCTTCCCCAAACGCCACGTATATATCCAATGCAAACTGTGATTAATCACATTACAAGTCAGTCAGGTGATTCTTGCTCTAATGGGCGATTATTATCCAGAATTAGCCACATTATATACGTGCACTAATTTTCTATTCAATACTGTTTAATTCACCGGAACTTGAACTAAAACTGGAAGTACCCTGAAAAGTCGTGAGACTTCTTAATAATGTGTCCATATAAATGATCAGTTCATCTGCCCTCATTTACTCTCCATACGATATTCAGAGTAAAGCCGGCGACACATCCTCATGAGATTCATTCAGTTAGTTCTGCACTCAGGTGTGATGATAACTCGAGCCAGCGCGGGGAGCTGTCTGTTGTAGTCTGGTCCAGGACAGAGCACCGGTTACGCTCCGCAGAGCGGGTTGTTGTTTCGGCACCGAGGAGGCCGATGTCACCTGGGTGCGATGTAGCCGAAAGGTATATGTAAGCACAGGGAGTGGTTGGGCAGAGAGTTGTTACTGCTGGGCAGTGGGTTGATGTGGTAGTGTTCAACCATGGCAGCTAAAGTGGGGAACGTCAGATCTGTCTCCAGGTAAACCCTCTGATCCTGTAAATATAAAAGAGAGAGGGAGACACAATATGAGAAACTAGGGTTCAATAGCATCCCATGATAGGACAGGATAGAGAAGTGTCCTCACTGCTGGGTGTACTCTGCTCTGATTGAATATAAACTAGATTCAATATTTTGACTGTTGCGATTCCAAATGGGTTTAATGACCTGTAACTCTGAGTATCGGACAAGTGTTCACTGTTGGCCAGAGGAGAACTGACCCCGACTAAGCCTGGTTTCTCCCAAGGTTTTGGTTCTTGCCGCTGTTGCCTTTGGTTTGCTTAAGTTGGGGACACTTGCTTGATATTCAGCAGTGTTTTTGATATGCCTGCATTGGTGTCGTTGTATGTGAACTGATCTGAGCCGGACGATTACGTCACTGTTTTCTCCACTGCTGATATACATAAATTAACTAGACTAATAACTACTGATATTTGCAACGGAATGAATCAATAATATATAGAATAAGATGGACAATGACACCATTTTCTCTGGGAGCTGCTGTGCAGCCAAAATTATTTGCCAAGTATTAATGTAAAGCTGCTTTGACACGATTTGCATTGTAAAAAGCGCTATATAAATGACTGATTGGTCAGATGGTCCAGTCTGTTTGTGATCGGTCGACCGCTGTATTCAAAACCATCATTGCTTCGCTTCAGAAGGCCTTTATTAATCCCCCGGATCCGTATGGAGTACGTTTATGGTCACTGGATGCACTTTCATCAGCTTCATTGGTCCCATTCAATGCCATTATAAAGCTCGGATGCTTCAGGATGTTTATTAAAATAACTTCATTTGTGTTCATCAGAAAGAAGAACGTTAGTAAAGCTTGTGGTCATTTTCATTTTATTTCTTTAATCCTTTAATACTCAGTAATACGAACAGTAACGATGGCGTCTGTTTTAGCGTTTCATTTCGAGTCCTCGTTCACTGGAAGTGCATCAGTGGATTTGTCATTTGTGACATGGAAGTCATTTGTAACGTATTTCGTTACATTACTCAAGTTTAGTAACTTAATCTAAATACTTTAGAATACTTTGGAATACTAATGAGTGTGAAACAAACACAAAAAAGGTCATTGCAAGTTTAAATCTCCCAATTCTGACTTTATAACTTGCAATTGTGAGTTTAAATCTCACAATTCTGAGAAAAAGAAGTCAGAATTGTGAAACACAAACTCACAATTGTGAGGGAAAAAACAAATAGTGAGAAAAAGTTGCAGTGACGAGTGAATTATAAAATGACTCACAAAACATGAAAACAGTCGTGGATCATCAGGTCATGACAGGACAGTTCAGTTGACAATTGGACAAGTTTTTTTTTTTATAAATTCAGTCATTTTGTCTTGTTCAGGACAGAACTAAATAAAAATAACAACATTTTTATGATCCTCTTAAAAGTATTAAAATGTTGATGAAACTTAACTCCTCTTTTTCAGACGGTCAGAGTCAGAGAATCACCAATCGCTGTTTAAATGACATTAAAACTCAAAATAATCACTTTGGTAATCTAAAACACTTTTCAGATGTAACTGTAATCTGATTACCACCCATTTAAAATGTAACTGTAATGAAATACAGTTACTCAAATTTTTTATTTTAAATACGTCACTAAGTTACTTGTATTTCGTTACTCCCCAACCCTGTTCGTGGGCAGCCAATGAAGACACAGGCTGGCATTATGAACATTTTTATAAGACTGGAAGTACTGATGACTCGTTTCAAGCAGTTCAGATTCACTTCTTTCTTTTGTAAGACGAAAGCAACATTTATCTGCACTTTAATCTTTGAAATATGGTACTTGAATTTTCTAAACTCATTAACGCCGTGTTCTGAATGGTTTTTAGCATGTTGCGTTGTGGATAATTAATAGGGATTCCTGAGTCGTTGCTAGATTGTAAATTACTGATTTCTATGATATGGTCTTTATTAAAAGGTTCATCTGCTTTATTGTTTTATGGGCAAAAACCATATGCCAAATAATGTAGGACAAGTTATGTGGCAAATATTAAAAATACTATCAGTTAGTATTTTGTACATGTCCCTTGATAATAGCGAATTTTGTCACGGTAAACAACTTTGAGGACGATGATATCATAGTTACATGTATTGTAGCTTTGGAGCTCGTGCAAAAATACTAACCTCTTCAAACACCCTGTAATTTCTGGCTTTGTTTATTCCCGTGTCCCAAACAACCAGCACCTGCATCAAATAGGAAAATAGTGAACATATATAAACAGGCAAATTTGATTTTTTTTATTTGAACACACACACACACACACACACACACACACAGACACACACACACACACAGACACACACACACACACACACACACACACACACACAGACACACACACACACACAGACACACACACACACACACACACACACAGACACACACACGACACATTTGGAAATCTATGCATAATTAACATGATTACAGATTATATATTTGGCTTTTTCATTAGAAAATAATAAATATAATTTTATATACAATAACATATTTAATGAGTCTTTTTTAAAATGTATAATTAAATCTAGAAATCCTGTTGTATTATGCATGGATATGCATGTTGGCAGTACCTGTGATGTTTTCCCTGTTCCTGATTTTCGGATGCAGTACAGACCGTTCTGTGGGAAGTTGTACTTCTCCTTAAATATTCTGCAATCAGTGAAGTGAAGACGCAATTATTATTGTAGTCAAACAAAGTGACGCATGGACTAGATCATTGGCTCTCAACACATGTATTTTCTGGGTTCTCAAGCAAAAGCAGGTGAGAATAGCAGCCGTATGAACTCTAAAGGGAAAGTACTGATACAGCTTGTGGTGCAATTACAATTCATCTCCACTAGAGGGTGTACTTTACACACAAATATCTAATTTACCTTTCAACGTTACTCGTTTCCATCGTGTCCACGAAGACAGAGGGAGGCAACTGCACCTGATGAGAAAAACACGACCATTGTTATTATTACGAGAAAATGAGGTCAAAGATAAGATGACCTTTTTCAAAAAAAAACCCTTATCTTGGTAAATGTTGCAACAGCAAAGTAAAACAGTTTGAGAAATTGTGCCAAATCCCACACAATCTATTTTGGGTGTCATTGAGGAAGTGACTCATGTTTTCTGCTTCACTACAGCAGCTGCTAACAGATAGAGGGATGCTATAGAGATGATGAACATCACTATTTAAAATGATGAAACTTTGAAGCAGAAACTGCAAATTAACAAGACTTAGTTCAAATAAGCAAGATGTGCACATCCCAAGACTTCCAGGGTTTCCACCTGCACATGCACCATCTACACATTTTGCATTATATTTTGTTAAAAATGTGCCTTATTAAAAAGAGAACGGAATAAGTTTCCACTATATCAGTAGAAGTAAACTTACATTTTCATAGTCATCGTCGTCTGAGTCTTCACTAATTCTGCCTGGCTCTCGTTTTTTAAAAGGCTTCTCTTCAATAGAAGAACGAAAACTCTGTCCATCCGGCGATGCTCTTCTGGGAAGAAAGGCACAGACATTCTGTATAAATATCTCTCTGAATCTAAATATTCCCCATGTGAAAGTTCTTAGGTTTTATATATATATATATATATGTATGTATGTATGTATATATATTAGAACAAGCTGAATGAACAACAATTATATAATAGAAATGAATACAGATTAAATGTCATAATGAATGTCATTGAATGTCATGCTTATTTTTTGTCTATTGTTTATGTATATTCTAAAAAAAAAAAAAAGATTTTCATACATAGTCAATTGAATACACCTCTTCTGTAATGAGCATGTTTTTAATTTCAAAATTAACATTATTTTAAGTTATTATTTCTTTCAAAATAAATATTTAATATTTAATAAACAAACAAACAAAAAGTTGCCAAATGAAAGTCATGTGGTACGAGCGATGCAGATATGTGGAGGAAAAAAATAATAAAGAGATCATATCATATATAGCTGTGAAGGCAAGATTAGAACTGGTTTCAAAATGTCATGTACTGCGAATTTCCAAAAATGTAATATTTATGTAAAATACTTTTTACCTAGAAAAATATTCATTCAATATTCAGCTTATTAAAATATTTATAATAATGATTAAGATATGTACACTATTCAAGGTGTAAAGTAAATATATTATCAATTTTTATTTGACCGCATGACATTTTGCGAGTCATTTCATTTCTTCACAATTGCAAAAGAGTTTTTCAAAACCATATGAAACCAACATGAATATAAAAGAGTAAATGTGTTGATTTTTTTTAAACAATTTTTTTATGCAAACATGAAGACACTTCAACAGCATTTACTAATCTCAGTTCATCTCAAAATTTACTAAAACATTTGTAAGATCAAATGTTGAATCTGTTAACATTGGTTAATGCACTGTGAACTAACATGCATATAAAAATTATTATTAACTAACATTAACAAAGGTTAATTAATGCTGTTAAAATATATATTTAGTATATATATATATATATATATATATATATATATATTTACATGTTAGTTAATGCATTTATTAATGTTAGCAAATGAGACCCAATTGTAAAGTGTTACCGATTTTTTTTCCCCCTAAATGTTCAGCCATTTTGCGACACTCTCAGACTTTCGTCTTCTGGCGTATTAAAGTCTCACACATATGGGTAAAAAGTTACTTCATTTACAGAATGCGGTTGGTTTGTCGTCTGTTTTATAACTGGACTGCATGAACACAAATGTATTTAGGCCCATAAAAGTCTGTGCGGTACATCTCAACTAAACACCAAACCACACACAGAGGTTCTCAGCAACGAAAATGGAAGTCACTTACTGGAACGAGGGTCTGATGGGCTTAGGTTTGGTCGGTAACGGAGGCTTGGGTATCTGGCCCGAGGTCCTATTATGTGCAGCGGTGGACAGGTGAGGCGAGACGGGCCTGTGGTCCGCTGTGGGCTTCACTCCCAGATGCTGGCTAGAAATCAATGCTTTATTTCCAGAGTTCAGAATCACTTTCTGCAAGTTCTCAACGATGGGTGAAGTAGCCGTGGTATTCCCAATAAGAGAGGCGTTCAGCTTCCTCTCGCAACCAGGTATTGTGGAAAACGGGCCTAACATTGGCTTTGTGATGTTTGGTGGGGGTAAAGGAGGCACGGGACTAATGGGGCATCTGGTTGACGGGTGCGAGTCTGGTTTCTCTAGATGTGGGGCGTACGGTAGGGGCGGAGGAGGACCTTTGGCTGGAGATGGAGGTTTTTTGAATGGAGGGGGGAGTGGAGGTGGAGGTCCTTTCGTGAGACGGGTTTCTCTAGAAGGCTGAAAAGGAACAGGGGGTGGTGGGTATGGCGGAGGTGGAACCGTGGGTCGACCTGGAAAAAACATCAAAAAGTATTTCCACTGAGTGGGTGTTGTCAAAGGTAGATATTCTCAGTCAATTTGAATGCATCTACTGTATTGAAACGTGACAATCACTAGAGGTGATGATACACAGGGCATCTTTTTGAGTGATGTTGCTTGGGAACTTTCCCGTTGAGAATGGGCAACAAATTTCAATCTAAAGTATCCAGATGCTTGAATTTTGTTTCCCATTCTCTATGGGAAAGTGCCCAAGAAACATCGTTCGGAAAGTTTCCCTGTGTATCATCAACTCAATATATGCCAAGACATGACAAAGAATCAAGGATCTACCTGCTGACGTTGGTGATCCGTCCTCTCCATCACTGTCTTCATCTTGTGTCATATAATCTAAATAAAATAAAATAAAATAACATTAAAAATTCTATTCAATTCTCATGCATGACTTTTAAAATTGTATTTATTTCATTACAGACTGTAAAAATATTGTGTAAGAAGATGATTAATTAATGCATTGTAAAATTTATTGTTAAATAAAATAAAATTAAATATATATATATTTAAATTAAATCATTTTCATTATATACAATTGTATATAAATTTAAATATTAGATTTATACAAATATTTTTTACAGCATTTGTTGATCTATGTTAATGTATGTTAATACAAATATAGTTATTCATTAATTGTTCGTGCCATTTCACAGTACATTAACTAAAAACAAATTCCTTAAAAAATAAAAAGAACTCTATATATATAGAACTCTACAGTTCTTGACTAACAGGTTCTATATAAGGGGAAATGACTTAAACGACTGCATAATGCTTTCATGTTTAATGTTTTTTTTTCTAGTGATAAAGTTTGTTAAAGTTGATTAAAACACAATTAATTAAAACTAAATCCAAGTGAAGCGCCCTTTTAAGTAGACAATTAAGTGGTGTGGAAATATCGTTCATTGCACATTTATCAAGTTAATTCATAAAAACAAATTCTAAATAAATACATTTTTGTAGACATATAATATTCTACATGGTTAAGTGAACTAATACTACTATTCAATATTTTTAAAATTAAGTGAAAAAGTTTTTTATATGTACTATAAATGATTTTATAGAAACATTGTTTACACTTGAAGCCCAAAGTATAGTTCACTTTTTACACGTACACAAGTGTGAGCGTGCCGTGCGTAAGGTGGCACCGGTGGGCCGTCGATTCACGAGGTAGTCAAAGAAAAGCTACATAAACAGAACAGACCGGAACGCATGCAAGCTACTGCGACAATGGAGGCCTACATAGACAAGAGATTGAGTGAAGACGTTTATATAGTTCCCTAATTTGTACAACTCTTGCAAAGATGTTTACATGGGTTTGCTATGCGAGGCTGTGTTCGAAGTAGTTGTTACAGTGTTATTATACATTTACATACTGAGAAATATTACTTGACTTCATGTTCTTACTATAGGTTACACTTTATTTTAAGGTGTCAGTATTACACTGTAATTACACATTTAAGTATTGAGTAATGACAATAAACTACATGTACTTACTATAGGGTTAGGGTTAGGATGAGGGTTTGGTTTAGGGTTAATTGCATGTATTTATGCATAATTATATAGTAAATATATGTAACATGTGTAAAAATGACACTGTAAAATAAAATGTTACCGGATTAGATCAGGGTGTGATTTAGGGTTAGTTCCATATAAATATGCACAATTAATTGTAATTACTATAGTAACTATATGTAATATGTGCAACAATAACACCGTAAAATAAAGTGTTACCACAACATTTTATAGATTATTATATTTACAGTCAGTATAAATGATTTTAAAGCCCTGCATTTCACTCATACCGGCTTCAGGGTCATCTTCAGTAGGACTGATCTCCAGCGGTTCCTCTAAGTGCCCATAATCCAAGTCATCACTGTTAAAACACACGAGAAATTCGTGAGAAAAGTGACTCAGAACACGCAGATGAAGAATTACATTAAAAAGCTGTGATTTAAAGAAAGAGGAAGAGGTGACAACGGTCATGTGAAAAAAATCCCTAGAAAAAAAGGGTTGTGCAAGCGTAACGTGCAATATGTGATTGAGCTCTTCATGTAATGTGAGCGGATGGTTTACCTTGGAAGCGGCAAATCTCTTTTATCGTTATAATAGCTGATTTCTTTTCTTAATTGCCTCATCCATTTCTGTCAGAATTAAAAAATACACATTTATGTTGAGTTTATTTTTGCATTTTATTTTAGTTTATAAAAAAAAAAAAGCTGTTTGAGGTGAACTCACCCTTCTCTCATCCTCACTCGCTGCTGAGAAATACCACGTACGGTGTCTCTTACTGAAGTGGACGATCTTAAAAGGGAACACGTTGCTTGATGTCGTCTCCTCTGCTGCCCGCAGAACTCTGCCGAGCATGAAAAGCAATGTTAAAATTGCTAAATTGATGGTGACTAATAAGAATAAATCATGTTTTTTAATTTATGTACGCTACTGTTCAATGGTGGTCTGTAAGATTTTTCTCTTTTTTTGTTTTAGCACTTTTAGTCATATTAAAATGATCAGAAGTGACAGTGAAGACACTTATAACCAGGGTTGGGTAGGTTACTTTTAAAACGCATTTCACTACAGATTACAAAATACATGCTTTAAAAAGTCAATTGTAACGTATTTCGTTACATTACTCAAGTTTAGTAACTTAATCTAAATACTTTAGAATACTTTGGAATACTAATAAGTGTGAAACAAACACAAAAAAGGTCATTGCAAGTTTTTATCTCACAATTCTGACTTTTTCCCTCAGAATTGTGTGATATAAAGTTGCAATTGTGAGTTATAAAGTCAGAATTATGAGATATAAACTCACAATATTGAGAAAAGTCAGAATTATGAGATATAAACTCTCATACTATAGAAAAAAAAATTAAGTATTGTAAGTTTATATCTCCCAATTCTGACTTTATAACTTGCAATTGTGAGTTTAAATCTCGCAATTCTGAGAAAAAGAAGTCAGAATTGTGAAATGCAAACTCACAATTGTGAGGGAAAAAACAAATTGTGAGAAAAAGTTGCAGTGACGAGTGAATTATAAAATGACTCACAAAACATGAAAACAGTGGAAAACATGAATCTTAACTCCTCTTTTTCAGACGGTCAGAGTCAGAGAATCACCAATCGCTGTTTAAATGACATTAAAACTCAAAGTAATCACTTTGGTAATCTAAAACACTTTTCAGATGTAACTGTAATCTGATTACCACCCATTTAAAATGTAACTGTAATGAAATACAGTGACTGAAATTTTGTATTTTAAATACGTCACTAAGTTACTTGTATTTCGTTACTCCACAACCCTGTTCATAATGTTGCAAAATATTCAAGATTTCAAATTTATGTTGTTCTTTTAAACTTTCTGTTCATCAAAGAATCCTGATCAGAAATGTGTCATGGTTTCCACAAACACATTAAGCTGCACGACGGTTTTCAACATTAATAATAAATGTTTCTTGAGGATCAAATCAGAATATTATAATGATTTCTGAAGCATCATGTGACACTGAAGACTGGAGTGATGATGCTGAAAATTCAGCTTTGATCAAATCTATAATATTCAAATACTGTAATAATATTTCACTATTTTTAACACTGATTCAAAGGTCAAGCATCACTATTATTTTAATATTTTAATACAAATAATTCATTCTTAAATTGAGGGTTAGTGATCTGAACAAACCCCACAACAGTTTTACTGTATCCTTAGTGTCAGATACATGCTAAAGGGTCCATAATTACAATTAAAATGCATTACCTTCAGTTCACAAGTATGAATATTCGTTTGAAGTATTTATTATTTCCATGATAAGTACACGTTTTACGTATGCTAAAGTGTGCTTCTTTTTTTTTCACAAGGGAAGGTCTTGCTCATCCACGAACGCTCCCTGTGCTCTGCCGTATTAATTTAGAGGGCTATTTTTACACACAATAATTACACGTTCACAATACGGCACAGTCAACCTGCTTAGGAAAAACTACTGCAGGATTCAGTGGCTTTTTCCATAACATTAAAGTCACGGAACATATGACATAAACAGTATATATATACAACATGTACAGGAAACACATATGAAGGACATTTCTGTGCAGAATCGAAACCCTTGCACTTAAAAAGGCTGCATGAAGAAAGCACAGCTGTGGACAGGATGTGGCCCGCGATCGTGCCGAGACGGCCACTGCTGAACTTAACATACTGATTACAAAACTTAGCACAGAGAGGTGGGCTACTGAAACTTTCTCTGTCTGAATGACCACAAATGCACCTGAGCAAATGCAGCGTTAGAAGGGAAACGGGTGGAAATAACCAATGGAAATATGCTGAATAACCAACCTGTTGTAGCCATTGAGGGAGAAAGCTCCTTGCGGTGCGGCAGAAGTACTGCTCTTGAAATAGTAGACGCAGCCTTTGTGGATTATAATGAAGCGAAGTGGCCCTGTGGAATTGGCAGGCAATCAATTCATTTCTCTTCAGTGCATCAATGGAAAGCAAAAGTGTTTATAGTACTTCAGCATTCATTTCTTACAGGAATATTCACACTTTACAGTAAGGTTTCATTTGTTAACATTAGTTAAAGGGCCTCTATTGTGCTCATTTACAGGTTCATAATTTTGTTTATGGGGTCTGCTAGGATAAGTTTACATGATTACATGACACCTTTTAAGAATTAACATTGTTTTCACCCTCTGTCTTACATTTCTAACACACGCTCTAAGCGGCTCAGAGCAGATCGCACTTTTCGGAAGGCGGGTTTCAAAAGAAAACGAATATGACACTGAAAACGAAACACTGGAAGACTGTTAGTAACCGAACAGACTCCAATGACTACCACTGAAAAATAAATACTATGGTAGTTTAATAACTTTAACCACCATTAAATTACTGGTGGTTAATTACTAAGTTACTAAAATGACCATTTTATTATTATTAAACATTGCTATAGTAACATTGGACTATAACACTGTATAAACTGCCCTGTGAACTGGTACAACTTTTCTACATAAATGAACCTGAATTATTCCTACCCCCAAATTTTTATCATATTTATTCACCATCATGTCATTTCAAATCAGCATGAATTTATTTGAAAGATTCTGAAGAATGTGTCTGTTTTCGGAAATGTTTCGCCCTTTATGTTCAAGACCTCATTAACCTTCACTGTAGTGACAAAAACAAAACAAAAACTTTTTTTTTTTTGTTCAACAGAAAACAACATGGGGGTTAGTAAATGATGATTTTAGGTGAACTATCTCTTTAAATCATAGACAGTAATGTTTCCTTTTCTTTACCTTACATGTTTGCTGTTCTATTGACTAATAGATTCCAGCGAGCAATGCAAAACTCACATTTCATCAGGCTGAACTGGCTTCCTCCTTTCTTGTGCAGATATCCAGATGAGGTGACTCCTCCCGGCATGGTGAGCAGATTCTGAGCTCCAATAGCCCTCATGGGAAGGGGCCAGGAGACCGCTATAGCAGCCATGTTTCTGTAAGCAGGAAAGGCGATGTTGTTTAGCCTTATATTCAACTATTACCTCGCTATAGTGAAAGGCTTCATGATCACATACTGCAGGGGTGAAAACATCTATATGCCCACCAAGAACACTCTAGTAACCACCAAGCAACATCCCTACTACTAGGGTAGTCGTAGCCTAATGGTGAGGGAGTCGGGCTTGTAATCTGAAGGTTGCTGGTTCGATTCCCATGCCGGCAGGAATTGAAGGTGGGGATTGTGAATGAACAGCACTCTCTCCACCTTCGATACCATGACTAAAGTGCCCTTGAGCAAGACACCTAACCCCTAATTGCTCCCCTTGTAAGTCGCTTTGGATAAAAGCGTCTGCTAAATGATGAAAAAATATAAAGAAATGCCTACCATGCCTACGGTGAAATCACAACTGTGCTGATATTCAGACGACATCACAATATTATCTGTATAAAACACTATTCAAGGCAAATATAACTTTAAACATCAAATCTCTTGATAGTGCCGAAATATTCAAACCTTTACATTTTAAGGTTTATAACCTAAATCAAGTAAAGTTAAGCTAAGTTTCAGAGCTCTGGGACACCAACTTTTAAGATTAACTTTACTTTTCAAGTTAGTAGGCCTTCTGTGCTGTTGGGTATCTCTACATCAAGCTGGCCTATACATTACAGACGATTTCTTATTTAATTTTTAATTTGAAAGAATTGTAGAGCAAAAAAAAAAGAAAAAGAAATCTGTGGTGAGGCCCGACTACAATGGCAGCAGATGTGCTTACGTTCTCAGACCACTAATATGTTGCAGAACTTTGTTATTATGTATCAGTCGTTAATCGGATTCCCTCTGATATGGTGTTGATGGGCAACCATTGGGTAAACCTCAAACCATCAGATGTACTCATGCACTTCTGAAGCACAACTGATGTAATAAACCAAAATTGGTAGTGTTTGCTCTAGTGCTCTTCCAGAAACCCTCCACAAATAACAGGCAAGAGTTCTTCAGTGTACCTTTAATAGGGAAGATATATTTTTTGTAGGCCAAAACCCAGTTTGCATTTTGGCAATTCCAGTGCCATCGTCCTGAAGTCAATTGGTTTTTTGAATGTGTTTTGGTTAAATGCCTGAAATAAAGTATGTGGTGAACACGGAGATATTTTCACATTTTATTCTACAACTTAAAATACATCAGTAGTACCACCTTGTGCAAGTTATGCATGTCTTGAAAAATGCGGTTACTAACAAGAGCCTAAATGGGACTACAGAGGTCACCGCGTCTAATCGCGTTATTGTGTTTGTAACGGTGCTCTAGCAAACTCTTCTAACTCAAACCTTAAGAGAAAATGTTTTTTAAATAAGAAATTAAAGAATTGCCAGAAGCTTCGTGAGGGTGACCTTGTAGTGTAGTTTGTTTATAGCTTACTTTTAGCTTTTTATTTCTGGCCATTGAATTTAGGCTTCAAAATTCATACCTAGTTCTGTCATGAAACTCTACATGGCGTAGTCTGATGGGTTCTTAACTCATTTTGGTAGTGATCACAGCAAACCTATACCATAGCAAACGTTATGTACATAACACAGCTGATTGGTTGCTGTTGCATTAGTGGTCAATGAGCTTCTGCTCAACATTCAAATATTGGTAGTGTTTGCTTCCAGAGACCCTCACATTCCTCAGATACACATATAGATCTATTTCATGAATGTTAAATGTGCATGTTTTGGGTGTATTGGCAGGAACAAGTCTCGGTACTTGCTCTGATGCATCATTTGCAGCGTAGCAGATATACTAAATACATCAACATTGCCATATTGCAATCTCTCGGTGAGTTGTCATGACAGAAATAAAAGTTCTTTTGCGAGGATTATCATGATGAACAAAATATGTAAGAATTATAAACTTTTGTTGGTTATAGAGCTTATTTTCTGCAATAATCCAAAAGCCAATGGAAAAATCCTAACAAGGATGATGTGAACTTTCAGGCTCGGCCTATAAAAATGCATAATCACTACAGCACTGTGTTCAACTAATTTTGAAAATACCAGATTGTTTTTCGTATGTCTGTATTGATGGAGGCAGATAATGTTACTTGAAACAAAGTGCTAAACCTGGATGTATGAGGAAGCCTAATTTTAAGGCTGCGTTCACACTTGACATGTTTGGTTCGATTAAAACGAACCCTGGAGCGATTGCTCAGTTAGTGCGGTTCATATGTGAACGCTGCCATCAGAACCCTGGTGCGCACCAAACAAGCTAAAAAGATGGGTCTCGGTCCGCTTCTGTTTCTGTGTACAACGGAGGAAATCCTGCTGCTGTTTTGAATGTTTTGAACATTTTATGAGCTCTTCGTGAGTTCTCAGCTGGTGAAAATAAAGCACATGTTCACGCATAAAATGATGGCGTTTAATCCAGAACACAGCGTTGTTTTGAATGTTCGGTAAGCTCCGTCGCCAAATATACGTCATAAAAGCCGACCAATCAGGTCGTGACCGTATCCCTATGCCTTTGGTTCGGTAACTTAAAGTTCGCTGTTAAAAATGCCAGTGTGAACGCTAAGAGGACCAGGACTATATGTTTTGTTTTTGTTCCAAACAAACCAAACCAACCGAACTACAAGTGTGAACGCACCCTAAAAGTGTTATTTCTATAGACCTGGAAAAATAATGTAATTTTTAAAAATCCCGCTAAATTTTTTATACATTTTTTGAATATTCTTTTTTCTATGTATGCCAAGCTCTAAAATATTTCTTTTTACTTATACTTAATACATATTGAGAAAACCACGAAGAACTGGAAAAGACATGGAGCCTTTGAATATTTTGGACATCAAAACTGGAACCAGACTCAACAAATTACAGACACAACAAATTAAAAGGACACGCTTATAAACAAAGTGAGCAAACCGAGTCAAAACATAGAGAAGACTCTATAAAAAAACACAACAACCGTCCAAAGAAACCTAACAATCACAGGAACCCTAATAAAATTCCAGCTTTAGAGCCACAATTTCACATATCAATAATATCAAGAGAATTCATAGGAATATGACTACATAATCACAAACAGTAATTCGTGATCATAAATACCACATAATTGTACTTCAATTAACTCCAAACAAGCTTCTCCACCCACAGTGTCCCACGATCCTCAAACCGCTCCACAGTCGACGCTTACCTTCTGCTGACACATCTTCTGATGCTCTGCACGGCTGTACTCTCTCTGAACATATTGCCAGAAGAGACTAGAGAAGAGCTTGATGACCTGCTCGTCTCCACCACAAAATTTTCAAACCTCCTGCAAAAACCTTGAATCTGGCCGGGACATTGAAAGGACAGGAAACTCTACATTTCCTTTGGAAAGTTCGAGCCCCTCCTGGGCAGTCGAGCGCACAGCGGAATTTGCTTATCCGAAGCGTCTGAGTGCCAGTCAGCAGATATAGATGGGAACAGAGGAAAGCCCATCTAACACTGGGTGGAGTGGCAAGATTAGAATCCCATGGGACAATTGTGACCTAAATCAGAAGTCTAATGGTAGCGTAGTGCATCTCCATAATATCCAACCAAAGAATTATGGTTCAGGAGCATGCTTGTGGAAAAAGGATTCTATTTTTAGGAGTTAAGTAGAAGTTTAGTGTGGCACTGTCAGCAAAGTGCTTTTGACCTTCTTACAGACTTCACTTCGAAGAAATTAAAAGAACTAAACGTCACTGGGTCTAAGCAGATCATACAAAACATACGAATGAGATTGAACTAATTCCAAATCAGCAAAATGTAAAATAGTTATAAATGAGAGTGTGTTGTTTTTTAGCGGTGTTTACTAAGCCAGCTGTTCTGGACTGTTTGTTTTCATTGTTCCACATGTGTTTTGGTTCTGTTCCCGCCACTCATTTTGTCTAATCATATTCAGCTGTGTCTTGTTAATTACGCTGTTTGTCCCATTGTGTTCATGTGTATGTATTCCCTCAGTCTTTGTCCGATCTCGTTCGTGTTTACGTGCTTGTGTTTTCCGGTTCCTTGTATATCCTTGTACATCGAAATTAAAGACTGTACCATATCTAAGTTCCTGTCTCCGCACCTCCGTAACGTTACACCAGCCTCACTATTGTTTGAACATCCTCTTGACCCAAATTATAAAAAAAAAAAAAAAAGTGTTTGTGCTACGTCAAAACAAAAATATTTTTTAAAAGCTAAAAAATCTCATTTAAAAAACAAATCTTTTAAAATGCTTGTACATTTGCATTTATGTTTGGGTTCACATGGTTTCGAAAAACTATTATCTTTATCTTAGATGTTATCTAAGTAAGATATTATCTTTATCTATTATCATATTCAAGAACAGTTTAAATGTAATTCCTTAAAAAAACATGGCATAATTTTCCTACACATATTAATGTTTTTTTTTTTTTAATTTAAAAATATTTTTCAAGGTAATTTTTTTTTCATATCATGAATTATTAATTCATAAATAATAATATTTGACATAATCCAAAAAATATCAAAATTAATTTTAATTATACATTAAAAAATGTCCGAGTCTTTGTTTAAAATTTTTTTTTTTTTTTTTAATTAAATTAATAGGACAAAAATGAGTATCATGTCATTTACTCAACTCGCTTAGTTTGTTCTGAGTTTTTGGGTTTGTATCCAAACCTCATACAACTTATTTCCCCCACATTGCTATGATGACATCAACCGAAATGGCATTATAGTATAAATAGTATTATATATAATGGAAACAAACTAGTAAATCTCAAGCAGTGGGTAACCATTTACTATTTTGTTTACATCATCTCCATCTGGTAAATTCCATTTCCAACGTAAAAAAAAAAATCAAAAGTAGCCTATTACTCAGAATAACCCAGCAATGCCCTGCTACTGCAAACTAACACAAGCTTAAGTATCAATCTTAAATTTCTAAAGAAAAAACCCAAAGCAAAACACAATGATAAGGAGGCACAGGACAGTCATGCATAGTCAAGCAGGGTGGGTGGTGGAACATTTCAGCCTTATTCAAACAACTTCCTGATCCTGACGTATGAAATATAACTCCATGAGCGAGAAGTGCTGAGAGGTCAAACGCAGTTTACAAGTGAATTTTTTTTTTTTTTTTTAAACGTGATGTGAATTTCAGAAGGTAAGAATGTGACAGATCTTCATTGTCCTCGAAGCTTGAATCGGTCAGAAAAAGACAAGAAATGTGGGAACTGAAGAAGAAGTAAATATGGTCAACTTTGAAGAATTAAGAAATGAAAACACTTCTTCTCTAATGTAGTTGTACTTGAAAGTACAAAAGTTCAAGCCGACAACTCTAGAAAAAAGAAGAACGGGACTGAACCATATTTGGCAATTTTCTCCACCCACATTGTTATGATGAATTCAGAGGAAAAGTAAAATTATTTCAGTTTTCTTATTCACAAAAACACCAGGGATGTACATCTGCAAAGTGAATAGTATCAATTTCAGAAAGCGGTATACTATATCATGTGTGTCAGAGTTTCCACACAAGAACTGCTGGTGACATTTTCCATCCACAGGAGTCAGTGATCAGAAATTGACCTGCTCTTAAAGTGTGAGTAACTAAGTAATGGATAACCAATGGCTAGCTGTGGATTAAGTGATTTTAATGCATGACGTGGATGCAAACAACCGAAACAATGTAACTAAATGCTGAAAGCCACTTTTAATCGATTGGATAACATATAGCACTTAGACAATTTTGAGTAAAAGAAGTGAGAAATGAAAGTCAATTTAATTTTATAATAAATTTAACATGCCATCTATCCAGTTCAAGCCAACAGCTAGCCCTAATATCTTCACTTTTGACTTGAAAGATGAACATTTATAACTCAAGCAAGGTTGTGACAGTTGGAAGTGTGTCATGTCTAGTCTGGTTTAGTCTTTATTTATAGATTTAAATGATACAATGATAAAATTAGTGCTTCTGAGAATGAGCTAATCAGGTTAGTGGAATTAAATACTGGTAGTACAGTAAGTACACTAGATGTCTGTATAATCTACTATGAGATAAATGGTATTTGTCTGCTAATTCTTTCTGGTGTTTTCAGTACAGTTGTTCACAGACTGCTTGGGTCAGTTTTTTCACACTGGTCTATTATGGTAATATCAGTCATTTTACATTTACTAAACAAAATAAACTCTCCTTTCTAAAAGTATGAGCAACATTTTTGCAGGCAAACGGGACCGTTGTCTATTGTACAGCTCACACAGAAATCACTCTCAAACCAAGCAACTTTCTGTTGGTCAATTCGGCAGCTTGTTTTCCTCTTTTTCCCTCGTGCGAAATTGAATTCCTATTGAAAAGACTGGATTTCGGCTGCAGAAATTCACCAAACAATGTGACCGATTCTTGGCAAAACAAGAAAGTACGGTAACACTTTATTTTAGGGTTCTTTAACTAGTTGCTTGTTAGCGTGCATATTACTAGAATATACTTATTAAGCACATATCAATGCCTGTCTTATTCTGCATGGCCAGTCTTAATCCTACCCGATACCGAAACTTAACAACTATACCTTACTAACTATTAATAAACAGTAAATTGATCGTTTTTTAAGGGAAAAGTCATAGTTAATAGTTTATATGTGTTCCCTTTACTAAAGTGTTACTGAAAGTATAAAGTTGACTGAACTTTATGCTGCTACAAAAATATCTAATTATACAAGATTTCAAATATAAAGCTTGTCAAGGTTTTCTCACTGAAAACTCACTCACGTTAAGTTTTGTTTCAAACCAAAGGTAAGAAAAGAATCTGTGGGTAGCAGTTTCAGTTATTATTTTTGTTCTGCATGCACATCCTTCCTTTATTTTTCTTGTCACTTAACATGTGCATTTCGGTTCAATCCCGGAGTCTTTTCTGTGTGGAGTTTATATGTTCTCCCTGTGTCTGTGTGGGTTTCCTGCCAATGCTCCGGATTCCCCCATCACACAAGTCCAAAGTATCCAGGTTAGGTGGATTGGACAAGCCAAACTGGCTGTAGGTGTGAATGTACGTGTGTGAGTCTGATGGGGAGGGTTATTGAAAGACCTGCAAAAAAAACACTGCCAAGACAATCTCTGGTGTATGGCGAGGAATGGCCACAGACTCACCAAGAGTCTGATGTACGTACACTTCACTTAAAAACGTATGTGCTTTTAAATACAGTTTGAGTCCTGCTTTAAATGAACCCGGAGATGATGTACACTGTACACGTGTCATCAACAGTTTCTTTCGAACATCTGCCCACATGGTTAGTCAGAACAACATCGATTCATCGTCTGCTGGATGTGCTCCCACATTATAATGTGTAGAAACACAAGTGTATCCTGTCTGAAAAGGTCATGTAAACACTTTTTACATGGGGTAGGAGTTTAGTGGTAAAGGTGTAATGTAACATCCATATTGCGGCATTGAGTACGGAAGGGGCTTTCCCTACAATTCACCAAATCGTCATGAATGAAAAACATGTACGTTTGAAATTACTTTAAATCTGCTTCCTACATTTGTCCAGGGCCACATAACTGGAGCTAAACTACAGATTATATGTGGACAACATTCATAGGTAGAACCGTGTTCTGATTCACTTCACAAACTACCCACCTGTCGTAAAAACGTACCACATTTACTTTCTTAACGCACACGATCCTCTACTTTACGTTTACGTCTTTTTTGCAACTATACAACTTTAATATTTTAAGTAGTCGTTGAAGAAGTTTAGACATGACAAATAAATTCATAACATCAATGTTGTTGCAGACATTTGGATGGATTTCTAGGAGGACTACAAAGACACCAAGGTGAAAAAAACCTGCATACTTACTTTTTACAGAGATCTTGGATGCACATCTTCGCATGCGACTGTTGTAAATGACCGAAGGAACGCTGTTTTTTCACCGATAAAGCCATTCGTACTGGCTGGTATTTGTCACCATGTTTTACTGATGGATGTTAAACGTGCCGTCGGAAGTTCAGTGAGTTAGTCGAGGGTTCAGGCACGACTGATAGAGCGGAGACGAGCAGACACGGCCTGTGATCTCAGGCTCATGCACAGCGCAAGTCATTTCCTCTCAGGGCCCACACTGGTACGCTCTTTTTCTGTGTCACAGAGTCACTTCCTTTTGTTTGCTGTATGGACAAACTGATTGGCCGAAGTTCTCAGGACTTGAATTCACTAGCAGGGACTTTCCACGTCTTTTACCGTGAAATTACGTATTCAAGACGTCTAGTCTGACAAACTTGCAACAGCGTTTGTTGATTTCTCAAAATATTCCAAAACTCAATTGTAAGCCACTATGTTCATGAATGTATTCAAATGACTACCAAAACCTGAAAACAGATGTTAGAAACTTAATAGTGTCATGGTTGAGTGAAAATGTCGCTGTTAGTTTTGCTCATATTATGGTTAAAGATTTGAACCATCCTCTAATCCTCTAAAGTACTAAACTTTGATGTGTAAACTCTTTCTGCTAAACAAATGCTACCTCAAAGGTGTCCTTTCACTGTTCGAAACAATCAGACATCATGAAAATGGGCAGTAAAATTCTTTTCTTACACTGAAGTAAAGGCCCAAGCCAAATCTTGGGTCAAAAACTCTTCAACCAATTAACAACCACCTATAAACTACTGAGAATAGACCACTACAACGGCCTCGCATAGTGGCGGCAAGTTTTTCCAAAGGCATAAACAACTCATTTTAAAAGGAAAAAATGTTTGTATTTACATATTGAACAAAAGTCTTTCGTCACATATAGTCAGCTTCCTGAAACTGAGGTAAATACGGATCTTTCCCACAGGTAAACAAAGAGTTTTCTAACTTCCTTATTACATGAATACAGTTGCCTGTATAATATACACCAAACTACATAAACTCTCAGATCAAAGTGTGTTTCACAATATGGAGCAAACGTTTTTTGCGTTTTTGAGAGAATTCAATTTCAGGTACCTCATTTCATTTGAAAAGTGTAACCATGAAGTTATAAAACTACTAAATGTAACCTTTCAAATAGAAACATTTACTGAAAAAAAAAAAAAAAAAATCCATCAGTGTCAAAAAGTGTTTTTTCCCCAAAACTTCAGTTACTAAATATCTGCATATGTGACACCCAACACAATCTAACTGATCCTGATCTTCCTAAACCAAGCTAAGTTAACCTAACCACTCTCAAAACGACTAAATTATCACAGAATTATTTGAATACATTCAAATGAAATATTCAGCTGAAGAAGGCTGCCATGGCAATTTCAACACTGGCACTGCACTTACTAGACAAAATACCTCCACACTTTGCTTTCATTTATGAAAGGAAAGAGTACCTTCTACAACATCCTCTAAATATAAAATGAGCCGAAATCCCCTGATAGAGGATGCAAACTCAAACGATTTCCTTCTCTTTTTCATCTGTTCGGTGAGATGTACCCAAGTCACATTGCCTCACCAGATTCCCATGATCAAACGAAATGTTTTAACGCAAGAGCACAAAACTGTAAAGCAACTATTAACAGGATGCTTTGCAGACACCATGAAGATTAAATTGTTTTAAAGTAACAAAAGACTTACCCATTGAGATTATTTAATGGAGGCTTGGCTTGTACGCTTATTGTAAGTGGTTAGTAGTGAGGACAAGTCTACTTCCTCTCTGCTGCACTTGAAAATGATATTCATGATCCTCCCATTTACAACTCTGCCTTTGTTCTGTTGCTCATCAAGCACTAGTATCATCAGTCGTTCTGCCCATTGAATATCTCCGTTCATCGATGAGCGCACGCACCATTATCTCAGTTTCACAGATATTCAGTTTACAGTTCCATGAGGTAAAATTCGAACAATTCAGTTCAATGTGAAGGGTAATAGTTTATTGTGTTGGTCAACTAGCAATCATTAGAGTAATAGTAGACTGTCTGCTTAATATCTGCCAACACTTTCTTTTGATGCTTCTCCAACAGACTATAAGTAACTTCATCAACTTATTGTACTAATCCTAACCTAACAGCATACTAATACTCTAATGAGAGTTAGTTGACATGTAGTTGCAAAGTTACTTATAGTCAGTAGAATGTCTATATTGAAATGAAGTGTCACCATGTAAATTCTTGTTTCGACGGTATTTCGTGTCTAGCAATGAGAAGTATTGTCAAAATATTTTTGGGTCATATGTTACATCCTCCTTCTGGAAAAACTAGATAAACTAGTTTTCCTGAAAAAATGCCAGCGGTTGGAACGCAGCTGAAGAATAGTGTTAAAGTTTTCACTAAATTTAGGTTTAAGCTCTGTGTTATTAAACAATGTTGTCAAAATCAAAATATATGAAAAATATTTAAAATTGACTTCATAAAGTCACCATGAATTTTTTTTCCTGAAATAGTGCAGTGTTTACTTTAAATAATTTTGGTGACACTTTATTTTACCGTATGCTCGTTAAGAACACGAGAAACACTGTCGTATAAATACACAAGATAACACAAGAAACACACACAAGAAACAGGTGAAGGTAATGAGCTGCTATGATGTCTAATGAGGATAACTATGGGAGCAAACGAGGCAGCAATGGAAACAAAAGAAAACACTAATTACAGAAAGTTAAACGGCAAAAACAAGAATGCACTTCAAAATAAGAGTCAAGATGGGGGAAAATGAGACAGGAACAGACTCCTTAACATAAAGTGTGCACATCATAATTTTCATGATCATCATTTTACCTGTCACTCACATGAAATCGCAGTAATTAGCAAACAACAACAATCTAATCAATTCTCCATGGACAAAATCAAGTCCTGTCCAACATTTGTTCTTGTTTGGGAAGCTGTTTCACTCTTATACATAACCATAGTGAAGAAAATGTTATCGCAAGTTCAGTGTCATGCCAACGTTTTAAAAACATTGTAACAAAGTTCTTAAGAACAGGAAGAAGGAGGCGGGAACCGGCGAACATTCAACAACTTTTAATAATAAAATAAACAAACAATAAAACGAAAGTAGAAGGGCGGCAGTTCCTCACGGCGACTGCCGCCCACACAAACAAAATAAAACACAACATAAAGTCCAGGCCTGGTCCTCTCTCGACCTTCACTGTCGTCGCTCCTCTTTTATGCTTCCGGAGCTCCTCCGTGAGAGACACGAGACCGGTGTAGCGCGCAGGCGACGCTCTTTATCACTCGCGTCACCGGCCTCGCGCCGTTCCCTCACGGCTCTCGCCCGCCCTGCTCGTCACAAACATATTTGCCAAAACATGTGCAAATAGCTTGTCTTGTTGGCAAAGGTTGTTTACAAAATCTCCACCAACCAGTACCTGAATAAGCCAGGCAGAATTACAAAAGAAACCAGACTAGAGCAGTGGTGTCGAGTGTAAGGATAGTGGCTTTAGCTTTAGCTATTCTTCTCCCTATTCCCATCGCACAATAAGAGGAGTTTATTTTAAATAAATATAAAAGAAAATATTGGAAATAAAGTGTAACATTTTATTGTGATGCTGCACTTTAGACATTCTTCTACTTTGCAACAACATGTCAACTGACTGTCATCAGAGTATTAGTAGACTGTCTGCTTAATATCGGTTCAACTACGGTGGCTGAGAGAGCTCAACACGCTGCAAATAAGAAAACACATGCAAATAGAAAAAAACAGTTTTTGTTTGCAGTTTTTTTATAGCATTTAATGATTGTGAACACACTGTGCACTCAAATGCCGTACACTACATAGGGATTAGTGAATGAGTGAATGGGTCAGTGGTTTCGGACACAGATAATAAGCAGCTCCTAGTAGGGTCCGTCACTTTTTGGGGTCCCCTTGAAACATTTCCGTTGTGGTTTGTATATTTGCAGCGTTTTTCTGTGTTTGCTTGTGTTGTGAGGATTTGCAGCACATGTGTTGTCAAACTGATGATCACGTTTTCTTAATTTGTTAATTCTTAATTTTCTATTTGCATGTGTTTTCTTATTTGCAGCGTGTTGAGCTACCGTAGTTAACACTTTATTTTGATGCTCCCCGACAGACATTCTACTGACCATACTAACTTTGCAACTACATGTCGACTTGTTGTACTATCCCTAAACCAACAGTCTACTAACACATAATGAGTGCTGAGTGTTAGTTATCATGTAGTTGCAACGTTAACTAGTACAATGTCTAAAGTGGACCACTTAAATAATGTGTAACCAAATAAATTGTATTTAATACGCTTATAATTGAAATATCCCAATAAGGCAGCATCCATGATTTTAATAAATATACACTAAATATGTCGTTATTATTGTGTTCTGTTTAATAATGTACTGCGATGAGGTGCAAATAGTATTACTAACACTTAATAGATTCAGCATTAAAATTAAGGCCCAAAAAAAAAAAAAAAACAACAACGACGCAAGCCTACAAAGAGAGGAAGTACTATAGAGACTGTGTGGTTGTAGACTTCCAGCAAGCGGTATGTAAATGAGCACAGTGAAGTGAGAACTGACGGCGAGTGTCTTAATGTCTTATTGTTTGTTTTCCATGTAACTTACCACTATCTTCCACCCACATGGGGGTATTTGAGAACATTTGCATAAAGAACAAACATAAAAAACTCCCACTGAAAGAGAAATTTAAGACCAAATGAACAGATTAATAGTCAAACTTTACCATAAACAGTGTTATATTTAAATAGTTCTGTCCATTTTCGGTCTGTATGTTTTCCTAAACAAATCTGATAGCAATACTGAGTGAAAAACGATCAGTCAAATTTTCCACTTGACAGATGTTTACGATTTTCAAGCCGCATGCACAATATCGAATCAGCAATGTTAGCAATTTGTTGCTAACCTCTACATTTCTGACTATCTCTCTATTCAAAGTGTATTTCTTAAGTGATCTAAAGATTCTGCTCATGTAGACGATGGACCAAAGACTCATATTACTATGAATGGGGTAAAGTTCAACGTGCAATATGGCGGAATAAGTCCCGCCCTTTAAATAAAAGAGCCAATCGCCGATTGGCTGGTCCAACCCAAAAATTTTTTTTTTTTAAAAATGCTGTTTTTTTTTTGGTTTATATTTTCATCCTGATTTGAGTGTTTAGAAACAATTTATGAAACAGTTGTTGTCAGATTTCATTGGTGATATGACATGAAATTTAATCGTAAGATGGGTGAACAGCTTTGGAGATTTGATATAGCAGCCCGTTTCCGCCACTCAAAAAAATAAAAAATAAAAAGAAGATTATTGCGACTTTATATAACACAATTCTGACTGTTTTCCCCCACAGAATTGTGAGATATAAACTCGCAATTGCAAGTTATAAAGTCAAAATTGCGAGATATAAAGTCGCAATAATCTTTTTATTTTTATTTATTTTTTTTTAAATTTTCAAACACAGTTGTATAAATAAATATATTAGGAATATTATAATAGAAGAAACAGCTGCTCATAAAAGCATATTGTGGACCGGTGTATTTAGAAATATAAACTGGAAAAAAGCTTGGTGTATTTGTGAAGGATACTGTTTCAATAATAAAGTAAAGGAGATTTAAAATTTGACATGGTATATATCCAGCTAAAAGTGTGTTAGAGAGGTTTCATTTAGAGATCGATTATTCATGTGATTTTTGTTCTATGGAAAAAGAATCTATTGTCCATCTATTTTGTAATTGTATCTACACAAAGATTTTTTGGGTGGATGTGGAAAATTTCATTAGGAGGAAAAAAAATGTTATATTTTGATATATGTATGTATTATTCCAATGACAATGACAATAATAATTTTACTTTTATTGTACAACTGTTTATTATTCTGGGAAAATTTCACATGCACAAGAAAAAATGGTCAGGATCCAAACCAAATTTTATTCATTTTCTTCAGGAGACGAAGGACTACTGCACAAGCTTGGAGAACATCATGAATAAAAAAGCAAGGAAGACTTGTCATATTTTTAATGAATGTTCAGTTTTTGTTTAATGAATCAATGGTTTGTACACTCTGGCATGTTTTTTTGTATTTTTTTTGTAATATGTACATTTCTGCATATTGTATACTTTTCTGGTTAAAAAAAAGAAAAGAAAAAAAAAAGAGACGTTTCAAAGTAACATGCATATTAACGTTTTTTCCTAATATCAAAGGTAAATTTATATTGATAAGTATGTTGCCGAAGCCCCAAACTTCATTCCTATATTTAAGGATAATGCCACGGTCTCAGGGTTTGGTTGACTAGCAATGTTCCCGTCGGTGCTTAATACTGGTAGAGTAGGAATGTAGTATCCAAAAGTATGATTATTGCATCAGTGCGACATATATATAAGTCGACATATCTTTCACCTGTATCTGGACAAGATCTAGATGGAGACCTCAACTTCTCATGTGAGATTCTATTTTTAAAATACACTCCTGTTCAAGTTTGGGGTTGGTAAAATGATTTAATGTTTTCGAAAGAAGTCGCTTCTGCATACCAAGCCTGTGTATATAATTAATAAAAACAATATTAATGTGAATTATTATAACAATTTAAAAGAACTTCCTACTTGAATATATTTTAAAATGATTTATTCCTGTGATGCAAAGCTGAATTTTCAGTCTTCAGTGTCACATGATGTTGATTTGCTGCCCAAGAAACATTTCTGATTATTATCGGTATTTTTGTGGAAACGGCGATACATTTTTTTTTAGCATTCTTTGATGAAAAGAAAATGAAAAAGAACAGCATTTATTTGAAATTGGAATCTTTTGTCATCTTACTGACCAATTTTTTTAGTGTATGTCTGGTCAAATTAGATAGGCCTACTTTATGAAACTTCCATGAAGTTTATGCTGAATTTGCAAATCTATCTCATGAATCCTCTTTGTCCTGTGTGTTTTCTTGGTGCTCCCATTATTGTAGCCTTTTTAAAAGGAATACAGCAGTTAAATATCAAAGTCTTTTCTTTATGTGGCCTACCAAACAAAGCCACATCACAGGAGCCCCTGAGTTCTGCAGATTAATGAACATCAAACGGTGCACTGAAGTCGGTCATGAAAGCAGAACCACTAATTACTCTCCATTAAAGTAGTTTAGTCACAGCACAGACACCAGAGTTACCCCTGGAGGTAGGAAGTAAACTAATCTGACAAAATGCATCTTCTTTGATAGAGATGGGTTTTTTTTTAGTGTTTAATCTTTTAGCGTTGTTCTAAATAATTGTGTATGATAATATAGTTTTTAAAAAGATTCAATAACAACTGAACTGATGCAGAGAGGAAGTGAAAGCTTGTCTGATGCACGTCTACCCACGTGTCAACGACTGACGCAGGTCTTTAGCCCACGCATCTGGGACCAGTTTCTATTATTATCTGCCATTCAAGAGAACTTTTGACTGATTCAAAACACCAGATTTCTTTTTTTATCAGAAAAAAATGGCATGACAATAAAAGAGTAATTCAGTTTAAAGACTCTTTCCTCTCTTACCTATACTGAATTTAAAAAAAAAAGACAAAGCTTGTGATTTATCATGGATTTAAAACTACATGCAAACATAATATAAATAAATTTATATTTATTAAATATAAATAAATGTATAAATTTATATATATATATATATATATATATATATATATATACATATATATACATATATTTCTATATACATATATATATATAGAAACATAAATCTATACGTTCTACAGTTTTTCTGTTAAAACAAAGTGACATAAAACACGACCAGCATGCACTGCACTGCACTTATAACCTGATAACAGGAATCCCCTACACAGAATGCTGTTTGGTTGTTGTAACACCTTCTTCTAGTCAATGGCGCCACCTGCTGTTGGAGACACATATTGCAAAAAAAAGCAAAAAAAAAAAAAAAAAAAAGCAAGTCTTTCAAATATAAAAGGCTTGTCTTGGCAAACTCACTGAGGGTTGTTTACAGGTAATATTTGCACATTTTTTTTCCTCGGTTTTATTTATTTTGTGATTTTGTGAAAAGTAGACCTCATTGACTTTGCATGGACTGAAAAAACCCCCCACAAAACATTGCACAGCAGATAAAACATCATTTTTAATGATTATTTGAGTATTGCAATGTACATTACTGTTAAATAAATACAATATGTGATAGGTTTACCATTACTTTTGAATAATTACTAATTATTTTTCAGACGCTTTAATCACTTTACCACAAATCTTCTTTTTTTTTTGTTTATTTTATTATATTTTGTTATCAATCAAAATGAAACCTCTCACATGCATACTATAGCATGTGATATATATGCATATTAGTCAATCTAAAAAAAAAAAAATGCTTCAGATTTGTGTTTAAAATTGTGGGAACAGTGTCCCTCTACACAACATAACATATTGCAGCTAGGACAATCATTTAAACTCACATCGTCTGCCCTAATGAAACATCTTTTATTTCTTTGACATCAATTGATGCAGGTCACTGTGTTTCCTCAGCACTCGTTCAAACAGAGATACGTACGCAGTTTATGAACAAACATTAAAAACCAGCAGAAGACGACTGATAATTCCTTTGGCACAAGAATATGGATATTATTGTTAAACCAGAAGGCGATGCTAAAAAAGAAACACCGACATTGCTACTCCATTGCTCCCTCCTCAGCCCTTGTAAAGTCCCTCAAACAGACATTTTACAGGATTTATGTCTGTGACAGGAAATGGAAAAAAAGCATGTCAGAAACCCCTGCCACGGTTGCCACTTAAAATAGCCACTTCTCAAGACAAGTATAGCATCAAATAAAAGATACAATCCTATTAAAAGTACCAAGAAGGGCTAGAGATTCCTATACTTAAAACACTAATAAATTACTTCAGCTTTTTTCTTAAGAGCACAACAAAACATCTGTTGATTTTAACAGAAAAATTCTGTCAGAGGACAAGCATAAAATTCCTTAAAATTGCTTTAGTCTCCTGAGTTCCTTTGTCCTGTCTAAGTTAATGTTAAGGTGTGTTATGTTACCCTGAATTTTCCTGTGAGTTTTGTGGATTAAAGACTATTTCTGTGATTTATTTGTCTTTTTGAGCTTTACACTACAACAGCCACCCATGACAATCTGACCCGATTTACTTTTTTAAGGCGCACTACAGATCTTTGGCCAATAAAATTACACGTTATTTGCAGAGTATCTCATTTACATAAATTATGCGTGGATGGATCAGATGGTTTGAGGAATTGTTATGCTTACCTGTCATTGCCATATCGAAGCAGATCTGTGATGCTCACTCTACTGCCCACCAATATTAAGTATTTAACTTATATCTGAAAAAACATGACAATTAAGCAAGTCAGTAGGCTTATCATATCTGCAGCTGAGGTTCGAATTTTGTTTTGGCTCTGTCATTTTCTCCTCACAGTTAGAAAGTTCTATGTTCAACGGATCTCAATCATTGTGACCAGTGTCTGAAGTATGTGTAAACACTAGGGGTGGCACGGTACATGAAAATACACCCGAACCATTCGGTTCGTGTGTGCGTCGCACGGTTTGACGCATGCGCAATGTAGCTCTGTATTCAGACAGTTTCGCGCGAACATACATATCGACAGTAAAAGTGGAGTAAGGGATTTATGTCTTCTCTCTCGCTGTATCAAAATCTCACCAGCTTTTACTCAGAGATGGTCCCAATAATGTGCTTAAAGTCAGTCAAATTCAGTTAGTGCACGATTACATTACAAAAATTTTAATACTGTATCCTAAATTGTGGATAATTAAGCTAATAAGCTATATATCATATGCTGAAGGAAATTTCTGGAGTGTTAAAGATTAAAAGAAAAAATAACAACAAGAACCGTACAGAACCAAAAACCGTGACCCGAAAACCGTGATACGAACCGAACCGTGAGTTTTGTGAATCGTTCCACCCCTAGGATACACATGGCATTTTCATTCATTGCCCAACTACAGTCCATGCCGTCACTACCGGAGCGGCTGTGAGTTTAAGACGGCACCTGGAATAGACGCTATCGGCTTTTTTTTTGTCTTCAGGAGCCGTTTGTTTGTGTTATCATGTGTTGAAGGGATTTCACAGGGATCACAAGGTGGAGCTGGCCAAAGAGTTCAAGAAAGGTATGTCTCTCGTGTTCCTCTGTTGCTGGAAACAGCGATCTGCTGGATCAGGATATACTTTCCCTTGAGTCTTTGGAGGCAGATGTGGTTGAAGAGGGTTAAGCCTTTGATGCATAACATGGATCAAAAATGACCTGACTGACTTTTTATTTTCTATATCTTTGCAAGAAATTATATCCATCATTCAGTATTATAGGTATTCCTCAACTTGTTTTTGATCATCACAAATCCTTATTTTCATGTTTCTTTTCTTACTTTTTGAATAAAAATCATTTTTGTATCACCATCCTCCTAAAGCGCAACATGGGTCTAAAATGATCCACATTCATTCTCTATGTAATCTCAATCATGGCAGAGTGATTCTTTACTGAATCTTTGAAAGAAATGTATTTTATCATTTATTTATTCCAGGTATTCATTAAACATCTGGTTTTTGATTTCCACAAATCATTGTTTTTCCTTTCTTACTCACAGTTTTTGTATTTCTCCATCAATTTTGCTTACATGGGTCAAAAACGACCCACATAGAAACCTTTGATGTTTGCAAATTTTTGCAAGTAGGAACTGCAGAAAACTATTCACCTGCCACACATTTTACAACTCAACACAGCTGCTTTTGTATATTTAATGAATATAAGTAATATTTATATTTTTTTTTACCACAGAAAATATTTGATATTTTGTGAAGGATAACTGGACATAATATTTGAATGTTAGGCCAAGGTTACCTCAGCTGTGAAATCCATTATTAGTGAGAAAGAGAAGCATGTCCAATACTATTAGCTTGCTTGCTGTTGACTTATTCTATTCTAGCTAGTTATTGTTAGCTAGGGCAACAAAATAAAAGTTGAAATATTACATACAATATATGTATTTATGTATTTGTCGCTGTTGGGTGGAAACCTTGTATCTCCATACGGCTGCTTTTCTATTTGATGCATGTAAGTATTATTATTTTTCATACAATAAGCTTAATATTATATTTCATCATTTATATTTTTTGTCATAAATCAATGCTCTTGGTCACCCTTGACGTCTGTCAGTGTTCCTAAAAAGTAACGGTTTTGGACATGCACAACATTGGTCTAAAGTGACCTTTTTATTTTCTATATTGCACACATTGCAAGAAATTCATTTCATTATTCACTATTCCAGGTATTCCTCAAGGAACAAATATTTATTTTCTTCTTTCCTTTCTTACTTTTTTGTATCAGTACCCTTCAAATGCCCAACCCAGGCAAAGCCCAGGTATGCAACGGCCAGTGAAAAAACTATTTGGGTGAAACAGCTGTTGAATCAGGTGCATCAGGTGCCCTGAGTAGAGGGATGCTAGCTCCTGTAAGAGCGCTTTCTACTCAATTTATTAGACTGGCTCTGAGTTTCCTCTTCAGAGGACACATCAGACAAGTCTTCAATGTCTACTTCATCTAGTGCAACTGGATTTACACCTACAACTCCAGATTGACCCTGTGGATCACAGTGTAGGTCATCAGCATCAGATATTTCAGACTGAGATCAGGACTGAGAATTGCCTCATCCTGTCCTGTATGCAGCTTTTCTACAACCATTTCAGCCATTTTAGTATGGACCAGCTAACACTCTGGATAAAGAAAATCAAAAGCACAAAAAATGTACATCAACCGTTTTCAAACCGTCGATCAAGTTTGTGCTTATTATATATCGTCACTGTCAGACCAAAACCTTGTATGTCCAAAACTGGAACACTGACAGACATAAAGGGTGACCAATAGCATTGATTTATGACAAAAAATATAAATAATGAAATATAATATGTATAGCCTATTGTATGAAATATAATAAGAATTACATGCATCAAATATACAAAAGCGGCTGTGTTGAACTGTGAAATGAATCGTAAATATGTTGTCACTTGCAAAAATGTGGGAATATCAAAGGTTTCTATATGGGTCATTGTTGACCCATGCGTGCAAAATTGATGTAGAAATACAAAAACTGTGTTTGTTCATGAAATTAATGAAGGAAAAATAAAAATCATGATTTGTGGAAATCAAAAACAAGATATTTAATGCATACCTGGAATAAATAAATGGTAAAATACATTTCTTTCAAAAATGACCCACATTTCAGACCCATGTTGCGCATTAGAAGGGGTTTTCTTAGCTTGCGCATCAAAGGGTTAAAGAATCTTGTATGTTTAGTTGATTAAATAATAAAAAAAAGACTTTTAAATCTTAGTTTAAAACCACGACCAAATCAATGAATATATGTTCAGTTTTGTGTTTATACTCTCTTATAGTCAAGTGTCCTTATTAAAATGAAACAGACCCATGAAAAACATGTTACATTGGTGTTTAAGGAAAAAAAGAGTGCAGAGGAGGACTTGCTACCAAAAATAGACCAACACATAGACAGACCACACTCTTTGAAAACACCACACTTTCCTGACCTTTCTTAAAACATCACCAGCATGTGGCTGTGATGTTTGGCGCGGTGGTCTGTGTCTGAACAGGTCAACGCAATGGGCGTCGCCCCAATCATGACCATGTAAGTCCACTTCCTCCTCAGAGAAGGCTGAACTTATGCCGATCTTGCAGCCTCCGTGTGACTCTGTAATTACCTTTGAAGAGGCCCAGTAATGGGTGAGCGTTGGCGGCGACAAACCAACACCACATGCAGCTTCCAGGAAGATTATGCTACAGCTTTACCCACTTGCAGCGTTTAGAGAAAGGACAGGATGCAGGAATGATGGGTACACTTTAGGTCAGGGTGATGCCTATAGATGCCAACTATTGTGTGTGTAGTACGTTTGCAGATTCTTTGGGTTAAGTGTGACACAAATGTCTAGATTGAACATGTCATTGAAAATTTGTCAAAAATCTTATAGATGTCCAAAATGGACTTCAAACGTCTTGCCCACTATTATTGACATTTCTGTGGTCTACTATTGTTTGTTCATTTCTTTTTAGAGATGTTTGTCCCACAGAGGACATTATATTTTTCAACAGTAGCAAGGAATTTTTTTTTTAATGTGTTTATATGGAATAGATTTCCGGTTGTACGTCTGATCTAACTTTTTAAGCATGAATGAGCCGCTAACAAAAACAACAGTTTTAAGCACATCCATTATGATTTTGTAACATTTTGTACGCTGTTCAAATTTGTAACATGTTTTGACATGATAAATAGTTTCTGCTTTTGGAGGGAAGCATTGTCCCACTGCCATCATTTTTACCACAACAAGCATATTTGCTTGTGTAAGCTTGTAATATATGGAGGACCAGGAGTGCCACATAAAAATAAATCGAAGAATCAATTAATTAATTGAATAATTCAAACATAAAAATGTAAATCTTTTTTGAATGTATAAACAAATAGACGAATTTGAAACTGGTTATTTAATTCATTTTTTTAAACGTAGATCAATAAAACAACAATAAAAAGTACATTATTAAATCATTTTAAATGCGCATTTAAATCGCTTTCTAAAAAAGCGATTTGTCAATCGAGTGCTAAAATGTCATTGGACAGCACACACGTGGGAGCAACCAATCAACTTTCACCTCAATTTGAAGAGCCAGATAATGAGTTGATTAGCTGAAAGCTCTCCACTTGTGTTAATTAGGTTTAATTATCTGAACCTGCTCCTCCCGAACTTTTTAAAATGTATTGTTGCAATGCTTACCAACCTCCTTACATTCATCTTCTGTCACTAAACATCCTGTTAACCGTCATCTCTGTGTTCCTAGTGTACTTCCCTAACAATTACTTGAACAGTAATATTATGCAAATTACATTTCATTTAATTGTATGTGTTTAGGATACACAAAATGCCAAAAAGAAATTGGCAATTTTATGTAAAAATGTTTGAAATGTAATTTCCACCATAAAATGCTATTAAACACAATACATAATTTTAGATGCGGTCAGAATTATGCTAATATTTGTGTGGGCATTTTTAATAAACAAATACATAAACTAGTGAAAATGAATGTTATACATTTTATATACGGCAGTTGCCAAAAGTAATATCTGGAGGAGATGGTGGTTTTTAATAATCCTACAAGTTTGATCAAACCATCAAAATATGAGGAAATTATTGTAAAATGTATTTTATTTTTAAAAAGTATTTAATATATATAAGGTTTTATATGACAAAATTGTTGGGCAAAATTACAGCTTCAGCTATTTTGCTTAAATAAATTTCTGTTTGCTCAGAAACACAGATCACAGGAAAAACATACATATATAAATATATGTATGTAATTTATATATATATTAATATATATATATTTAATATTTATATATATATAATCAGTTATTAATATTTTGTTGGTTCTTTGTTTTTGCATGAGTTCATAATTTCTTTGTATGTCAGCCTGGACAAATTATTTCCGTTTCATTGCGTCACAAATAAAACGATTGACTCTATGCAATATGCTTACAAAATCAAATTTTTAATGATATTCAAATAAAGGTTGAAGAACTCTATTTCCTTAGGTCGGAAATCGCGTTTGGCTTCTACTGTGTGTAGATATGAAATAGATAGATGTTCCTCTCTCGCCATAGGCAACACATTTTAAGCAGCACAAATCAACTAAGAATTCAAAGTTATGTAACAAGCAGCCAAAGTGTATGTCGCACATACACAAAATTCCTTTCAGTTCGCCAGTCGTCTTTAAATTTGAGCATTGTGAAACAAGTATTCTCTCAGACAGAAAACTACTCCCAAAGTAAACAGAATGCTGTGCCAGAGGTTTAGGGAGCCAACAGAACTGATTTGTGTGGTGTGGGGCTCCAGCAGCTATAGCTGTGGAGGATTTACTGTCGACCGCAGCAGACTTCTCTCGATGAACACCCTTCTCCCACACACTGCCCCAGAAAAAGAGGCTTTTTGCTGGCCTTTCCCCCATATTATTCCTGAATACAGACAACCTTATAACACACTTATAAACAAGGTGGTCTCTAGGCTTAGGCCTTTACAATGTATGTCTGTGGTATTTTATTTTTTTTTAACGGATAAAAAAAATGTTGGATTGTGTTTGTGTAGAAAAGTAATGGTACACTTTTCCTCAGTAAGCTTGACTTAGTAAAACATTATTAATATAATAAACAGCCACGGTTAGTTTCTGCACGCCTGACCTCTCCTGTTAGTCACCGTAAAACAACTTTTGTGTGGAAGGAATTTAAGTTTGTTTACATCATTTTCTAAATTCCTAGAAATAATGGGGACATATTTCCACATAATGGTCATGAACACGTTTTTATATATTTGCTCATTTGTTTTTTTTCTTTGAGGTTCTTGAAAAACATATTTTATAAGGGCAGAACTTTTTGTACGTTCCCTTCACTTATTTGAAGCTTACCCTGGCACATCTCGAGATATTCTTGGATACAGAAATGTTATTTCAATCCTATTCCCTGGAGCTTGGTTTTAATTTACTTAAAATATACAGAAGCGATGCAAATTATGAATAAAATAAATCTTTTTTTTGAACTCATAAATCATAAACATAAACAGTGATGCATACATTTTTTGTTGCATACATCATTTACAAATAACAATATAAAATGAATTGTCTAAAAAGCATGATTTATTCACTTATTACAAAATTATAAGGAACAATATGAAGATTTTTCCTTCAATAAAATCACCCCTCTGTGCAATATTTTCTTTTTCAAAACAAGCATGCAGTTCTGCAAGTGCTATTTGAGCTTTAATACATAATCATAGTCTATAAACCATCTGAATTGGAGGTCAGGATACTATATAATAAGTCATAAAATTATGAAGCTATGAAGTAATAGCGCACATTTGTGTATGTGTTCAACGAGAGATCATAACTTTTTAAAGCTCTCTGAGGTCTCATTCTCTTGGGAATTTCCATTTTTCTCAGTTGTTCCATTGGCATTCTGATATGAAATTTATGACTTAATACGTTGTCTCTCTGGTGGTAAATTCATTAACTACGACTTTTACAGATAATCTTTTTCCTCTTATGAAAAAAAATGAACGTTTACAGTTTTGTTTAATTGGACTTTTATTGCATGTACTGGTATGACCACATCTATTAAAACATTTGTTCATTCTGCTATAGAAGAATAGCCTATGCTACATTAAAAAATGAACCAATGGACTTGACCTGTTTAAAACCGCAACATCAAAACATGCGAGCCCAATCTCGTGGAAGTGCGTATCAATAGCACGATTTTCTGTTTTTATTTGACGTGCTATTTATAAGCAGAAATTACCACTGGTGTGCATATGATATGCAATTTGTTGTAATAATATAATATAATATAATATAAAATATTCCTCTACTCCACACCACTAATCCTAACCATTACGCATCATATGCAACACAAAAAGTAATTTCAGCATGTAAAGTGCATGCCAAATACAAACAAACTCGCACTAGATACGCAGTACTAGGAGCGTATAACAGGAGGAGAATCACCAACAATGTTACACACAGACATTACCAAAGCAAACCAAAGAGCTAACTGAAACTAGCTTAAACGGAGCAAAAAGAGGGCGTAACCAGGGCTGGGTAGGTTACTTTTAAAATGTATTTCACTACAGATTACAAAATACATGCTTTAAAAAGTCATTTGTAACGTATTTCGTTACATTACTCAAGTTTAGTAACTTAATCTAAATACTTTAGAATACTTTGGAATACTAATAAGTGTGGAACAAACACAAAAAAGGTCATCGTGAGTTTTTATCTCACAATTCTGACTTTTTCCCTCAGAATTGTGTGATATAAAGTTGCAATTGTGAGTTATAAAGTCGGAATTATGAGATATAAACTCACAATATTGAGAAAAGTCAGAATTATGAGAGATAAACTCGCAATATTGAGAAAAGTCAGAATTATGAGATATAAACTCGCAATATTGAGAAAAGTCAGAATTATGAGATATAAACTCACAATATTGAGAAAAGTCAGAATTATGAGATATAAACTCACAATATTGAGAAAAGTCAGAATTATGAGATATAAACTCACAATATTGAGAAAAGTCAGAATTATGAGATATAAACTCACAATATTGAGAAAAGTCAGAATTATGAGATATAAACTCACAATATTGAGAAAAGTCAGAATTATGAGATATAAACTCACATACTAAATTCACAAAAAGTCAGTATTGCAAGTTTATATCTCCAAATTCTGACTTTATAACTTGCAATTGTGAGTTTAAATCTCGCAATTCTGAGAAAAAGAAGTCAGAATTGTGAAACACAAACTCACAATTGTGAGGGAAAAAACAAATTGTGAGAAAAAGATGCAGTGACGAGTGAATTATAAAATGACTCACAAAACATGAAAACAGTGGAAAACATGAAACTTAACTTAAAACTTAGCTTTTTCAGACGGTCAGAGTCAGAGAATCACCAATTGCTGTTTAAATTACATTAAAACTCAAAGTAATCACTTTGGTAATCTAAAACACTTTTCAGATGTAACTGTAATCTGATTACCACCCATTTAAAATGAAACTGCAATGAAACACAGTGACTCAAATTTTGTATTTTAAATACGTCACTAAGTTACTTGTATTTCGTTACTCCACAACCCTGGGCGTAACTAACTAGGTAATGAACACAACACACCTGAACTGAGGAACCTAATCAATTTGAATCCTAGACAAAAAACATGTAGGGAACTGAAGATGAACTGTGCTAATTAAGGATTGCAAGAAGGATTAACAAACAAACATATCACAAACAAACTCAAAATGAGACAAATATGTACTTTCTGAATGGATTTCTACTAGTCATGCCCACATTCACTCCCAGTATCTCAGAGACACATATACCTCTTGAGGGAAATTTCTTATTTGGAAAGGCGAAGGCTCCTCACAGTTTTAAATGAATGAATTTCTCAACTTGTAACTGAAATACTAGTTTGTGGATACAAGTTTGGCTGTACAATTTGTACACCTTGTTATAGGACAATTAAATATTGAGACTTCTTGTGCCTGAAGAAAACCCACACTGAAAACCGAGCCCCAGGCTGTTCCATATTTAGCTTATGGTACATTTGATTCTGTCTGAAAGAATGACTCATCTTACCATAATTATGAAAAACATATGTATTTTTTTCAACTGAAAATTGGAAAAACATTATTTGTGTATTACTTTCGTGCAAAGTAAATGCTCAGTGGAGATATGTATGCATGTCCAGCTTATGCAGGTTCACGATTCCTGTCATTGATGCATCATGGAAGTGAGATTTATTCCTAGATTATCTGTGGAAAAATTGATTTTCTCTTTTTTCATATTATGTCAAAATGTCCTGGTAACCTAATAGCATATGTAAATGATATATATTTATTATCGAAGTCATGACAGCTTTATCGTTTTTGTACTCTGGATAAGAATGTCTGAAATGTAAATGATCTTCTTGAAGATAAAAATGAATAGAATTCAATGATAGGAATTTTCTGGTTGTAAAAAATATTTATATGGAAGTGAGAGTAGGTCAGGCTTCATCACATCCCTTCTTAAAACCCATTTGAAGCATGTAAATGTGTGTCCTTTGCAGAAAATGTGAAACATCTTGAAAATGTGTGTCCTTAGCAAAATCTGAATATGAGTGAAGTAAAAACTATGATAAACTCTGAAATCAGGGGCGACTAGACAATAAAACAAACAAAAAACCACTAACATCCTAGACTGAATGTCTACATTTACTACATACACCATTATGTCGCATGGCGTGTTGCCTTTGGCAGAGGTTTAATGGTGTATGTGTGTTTGATGTGTTGACATGTATATGATAAAACTGCATACTGTACATACTTGGATCAAGCTGGATCCTGATTCTGCTTCTACATATGTGGACCTTTTAGAGAACTGAGCAGCAATCCAACAGCAATTATTTCTTAAAATGATTGACATTTTGTGGAGCTGGTTTTGAAAACACTAGACATGGACTGGGACAGATAGCATTACATAATGAGCAAAGATGTTTTTGTCCATGAGTAAGACAAAAAAAAGTTTTTACCCCCCCCCCCCCCCCACAAAAAAAAGTGAAAAATAACCGTAAGAGACTTTTAACAGTACATTTTAGTGTACATTTTAAATGTTTTGTAGGGCCCCTCTATATCCCACCCATTTAGTTCTTTAGATGTTTGTATTCATGTATATGGTTTTATACTGGGCAACTACATACCAATAAAGTGTCTCATAAAACTGGCAGTAAGCCATAACAGGTCATATCTCCTAATTGTTAACCAAACTCAGCCAACACTGAAAAAATAAATAAATGTTTTTGTGTTAAGTCGGCATAATATATTTATGCCAGAGTGCATGCTGGGAATAGCAGATCCAGTAATCATTACTGTACTGTAACAGCACTGTACTGTAAAATCATAATGTCACGTCTAGTTTTGGTTTTGTGTTGGGCGTCGGGAGCCGCCCATAGAGGGGGGATTCTGTCGTGTCTAGTTTTGGTTTTGTTTTCATGTTCATGCATCATTTCTTTATTTTGTTCTCATGTTTCATGTTGATGTTTACCGGTCGATTATTCTGTAAAGCATCCCACTGGAGGCGAGTCGTAGTGAGAACCCAAGTGCAGTTTATTTACTTGAACATAACATAAATCCAACATAAAACAAAGTCTTCACATGGCTTGGCATGAACAAACGAGAACACTCACCACAGTGGTACAGGAAGAATAATTGACCTTTAAATATCACAAAATCACTCTCCAGAACATTCTCGTTCACTGCTCCCTGCTGGTGGAATGATCTCCCTACTTTCATCAGGAACGCAGAATCCCTGGCAATATTCAAAAGACAGATGAAAACTCATCTCTTCCGTGAACACTTGATCCCCTCATAAAAAAAAAAACAAAAACAAAAAACCCTATCCTTCCCTTTTTCCCTTCCTACTCTAGTTTATGGTACTGAACAATGTATGAAACTTGTATTGTGAGCTCTTCCTGTGCCTATTTGCCAATTCATGAAGAATCGTTTGTTTGTATTCCTCACTTGTAAGTCGCTTTGGATAAAAGCGTCTGCTAAATGACTAAATGTAAATATAAAATGTAAATGTAAATATGAACCCAGCAGTTTGTTTCCTTCACCTCCATCAAGCGAATCATTGCATTGAGGACTATGTGGAGGAGATCTGTGCATTTAGCCACAATGTGGATTTTAATGACGTGGCGTTGAAGGACATGTTTCGCTATGGACTTAATGAACCTGTTCATTCACGGGTTCCTGGCGGAAAGATTCACTGGTCGTTGGAGGAGTACATAGATCAGGCCCTTCTACTAAGTGGTTCTTCATTTACTGCGGGAATTGTGGATGAGGGGCTCACACCACCAGCACACACCACAGTCATCCCTCCAGAGAATATCCACACCCCGACCGCCATGTCTGGAATTATTCACGCCATGCCTGCCCAACCACAGACTGTTCACGTCAGACCTGCTATGCCAGAGCTACCAGAGTGTGCAGCTCTGACCATGATGGCCACGGCAATTTTATGTGTATGGGCTGCACATACATCAGCTCCAGCCCCTGACCTACCTCTAGAGGAGACACCAGCCCCGACCCGCCTCCAGAGGGGACTCCAGCCCCTGCAGCCCATGAACCCGCTCCAGGCCATGACCCCCTAGCTCTGCCCAAGAAGGTACCTGGCTAAGGCCATGGTGGCCGTGCCCCTCGGGCCCCCTGGACTGCTGGCGCCACCCTGGAGGCGTCCTAACCTGTCAGGTCCTCCCACGCTCCATGGCTCAGGTCCGCCCACACCCCACGGGCCAGGTCCGCCTTTGGCCTACGACCCAGGCCCGCCTTGTCCATGTCTTGTTCCCCTGCACGGGCCTGGCCCACCCAAAACCGCCTCCGATCCACCACCCTCCTTGGACTTTTGTTGTCCAGTTTTGGTTTTGCGTTGGGCGTCGGGAGCCGCCCATAGAGGGGGGATTCTGTCACGTCTAGTTTTGTTTTCATATTCATGTTTCATGTTTATGTTTACCATGTGCCTCATGTCATGTGATTCCCTTGTCTGTCATGTGTCCCATGTTGTCATTGGTTTATAGGTTGATTGTGCAGAGGTGTCCCTTGTCTAGTGTTTAGTCCCTGTGTATTTAAGACCTCATGTTTGCCTTTGTTCTTTGTCGATTATTGTCAGTGCACCTCTGTGGGTGAGTTCCCTGTTCTTGTTTGTTTTGTTCATGGCATGCCAAGCCATGTGAAGGCTTTTGTTTTATGTTGGATTTATGTCGGATGAAATAAACTGCACTTGGGTCCTCACTAAAACTGCAGTGGATCCGTTACAAGTAATGCCCTATACTGTCTGAATACCATTTCTATGTCAATAATGTGAAGCTACTACTGTAAATTCAAATTTTAGACTAAATCTTTAAAATAAGATTTTTGAAATGCTTTGTGAAGAGCAGCATACAATTTACTACGCTTTTGTGACCTCTGTTGTAAGCTCATGAATGTCATACTTTAATAAATTACTGCTATAATGCTATAATAAAGTTATCATGTGCTAATTACCATGTTCTGCAGTATTTTCTGTTTGAAAATAATGATTTTAACAGTATGAATTCTACACATTGCACCTATTCATCAATGCAACATTAAATTGCTTTTTTAACAAGTACATTTAAGGTCCTTTTGCGGTGAAACTAATGAGCTTGTTTTTAATGATAGTGTTGACTTAATGTTGGCATGAATGAGATTAAATGTTGGCCTGGATGGACAAACTCACATTTCACAAGTCATTAAACTGAACAATTACTTTTAGATGACCACAACAATGGCACCTACAGTTCAACGCTTAAATTATTAAAATTGTATGTTAGAAAGTAACATAAGCATAGATATACACTGATGGTTGAATGCCTTCATTAATGCCTTTATCTCCAAATGTTAAAAGAACCCTTTTGAGCATAATGTTAAGAACGTTTTAAAAATATTTTTCCACTATAAAGAACCTTTTGTGCAATGGAAATGTTCTATGTATGTAAAAGGTTAACCATCAATGAATAAAGAACCTTTATATTTAAGAGGGTGACCTTATTCTATTAGTGCCAATTAATAGTAATAGCTTTTTTTTTTTTTTTAAATAAGACAAAAGTGTCTATATGAGTGAAATAAAATATGAATGAATGATGCCTAATGACAACATAGTGTCGTCCCAGATCTGTACCAGATGTGGGCCGGATCTGGGCCACACTGCTGTCTGGGATGGGATTGACTATATAGCAGTATGCAAAGTATACCAGACAAATATCCTACTGACATTAGGTAATTATTTATCTTTTGACTATCACATTGTGTTGTCACGTGTTTGTTCAGTTTTGTACAGTTTTCCTAGTCTATTTTATTTTGTATTTTGCTTCTAGTTTGTTAACTGGTTATGCCATCTCAGTTTCCCTGCCTGTTTGTCTCCATTGTTACATATTGATTAGAGTCCTCAGTTCAGGTGTGTATAGATTCACTCTTTGTTTGCTCTGTGTATATAAGCCCTCATTTTTGTAACATGTATTCTAGTCCTGTCATCTGTCATGTGTTTCTTGTTTTGCTTTCGTCAGTCCCTGTCATGTGATCTTTGTTTTGGTTCCCCATGTGCCTCATTATTAGTTCATCGTCATCAGCTGTGTTTCATTATCAGTCATGTCTGTCACCTGTGCCCTGCTTATTATCTTCTTGTGTCATCTGTATATATTCCCTCCGTGTCTGTCCAGTCCTTGTCAGTTCTAAAACGTATCGTGTATGGTGTATCCCGTCTGTTCTGATCATTATTAAACTGTGTTTAAGTTTATTCACGCGTCCTGCCTGTTCCTGCCTACACCGGCGTTACAATTTTCAGTTTGTTCTTTGTCCTGCATTGTTTAAGTTCTGTGTTATGTGTTTGAGCTTTTTCCTAGGTTATCTCCTGTTTGGTATTAGACTAAAAGTCTCCTTGGGTATCTTATTTGTCGTGTGCTTTATTACAGCCACTTACACTGTGACAGAATGCAGGATCAAGACTCGATAATAAAGATGTCTGAGGATAATTTCCTCTCCCTCCAACAGAACGGACGTCCTCTGGAGCAATAAGTGGAGGTGTCAGGTCATTGTTATTTACCCTTGGTCGATACCATTATGTCCTCAGGATGAATGATTTCTGAGTTTATGAAGTTAAAGAGGACAATAACCACCCTCATCCAGTCCCCATATCGAAAGCATGTGGGTGCTCCAGCTCACCCCAAGCCTGTGACCAAACCCTCCACATCCCTGAACATCAGGACCATCACATCCACTCCACAGTCCACTCCAACCACTGAGTCCTTTCAAATCTCAGCACTCAGTTTAACCCCAGCTCAAAGGAGGATCCTGAGGAAGAAGAGCATTGCATCGCCAGCCCATGAGGTAGTTCCCGAGTCCACCCCAGTGTCGGCTCCAGCCCCTGAATCCACTCCAGTGTCAGCTATAGCCACTGTGTCGGCTCCAGAACCCATTTCAGCCCATGAGTCCACTCCAGTGTCGGCTCCAGCCCCCGAGTCCGCTCCAGTGTCGGCTCCAGCCCCCGAGTCCGCTCCAGAACCCATTTCAGCCCATGAGTCCACCCCAGTGTCGGCTCCAGCCCCCGAGTCCACTCCAGTGTCGGCACCAGCCCCCGAGTCCGCTCCAGTGTCAGCTATAGCCACTGTGTCGGCTCCAGAACCCATTTCAGCCCATGAGTCCACCCCAGTGTCGGCTACAGCCCCCGAGTCCGCTCCAGTGTCAGCTATAGCCACTGTGTCGGCTCCAGAACCCATTTCAGCCCATGAGCCCACCCCAGTATCGGCTCCAGCCCCCGAGTCTGCTCCAGTGTCAGCTATAGCCACTGTGTCGGCTCCAGAACCCATTTCAGCCCATGAGTCCACCCCAGTGTCGGCTCCAGCCCCCGAGTCCGCTCCAGTGTCAGCTATAGCCACTGTGTCGGCTCCAGAATCCATTTCAGCCCATGAGTCCACCCCAGTGTCGGCTCCAGCCCCCGAGTCCGCTCCAGTGTCAGCTATAGCCACTGTGTCAGCTCCAGAACCCATTTCAGCCCATGAGTCTGTTCCAGAGTCCGCTCCAGCCCCGGAGCTAAGCCCAGAGAAGTCAGCGTTGACCATCGTGGCTACGGATATTTTGCTGCACTCCCAGAGCCATTCACTTTTTCAGACACAGCCACGGACCGTGTCCTCTCTCCCAGACACGGCCAGAGAGGCCACCCTCAAAACACCCATCCCACCTTCCTGGCTCCCTGAGCTACCGGCGCCTCCCTGGTCACCTGTTTGCCTGTACCACCCAGAAGGCTTACATTCCTGCCTTAGCCACCCCTTCTCCAGCCCCTCGTCAGGCTCCTGGGCACCCTCCCTGCCCTTTTGGACTTATTATGGCGCGAATACGCGCCTTCCAGGAGGGGGGGGTGTATTGTCATGTGTTTGTTCTGTTTTGTTCAGTTTTCCTGGTCTGTTCTATTTTGTCGTTTACTTCTAGTTTGTTAATTGGTTCCATTCTCTCAAGTTTGTTTCCATGGTAACATATTGATTAGCGTCCACAGTTCAGGTGTTTCTCGTTAGTTTCTCCCTTTATTTGCTCTGTGTATATAAGCCCTCATTTTCAATTTTTTTCTTGTGATATGGTTGTATGTCTCCTAGATTAGAATTGGATTAAAAGTCTCCTTTGTGCGCTTTATTACAGACACCTACTCCGTAAAAACAGTGTGATATACTTCATTTTTGACGTGCCTGAGGCAAATAACTTCTTGTATAAAGGTTTGTGAGACCGTTAAGAACAGCATCTTCTTCAATGGTTATAACATTCTTTTCTACTGAGAGGATGTGTAAATTGTTCAAACATGTCTGGCCCATACTGTTGCTTAGCCATGTGTGGAGGCGCCTCAAATCTGGACCAGTCACATGAGAGGAGGGGAATTGTTTTGTTTAGTTTTTATTCGCTTTGTCTTTTTCATTTATTTAGTTTCCTTCAATTAAATTGCTGCAGTGCACATATAAACATAATAAAGTTTTTTTTTTTTTTCTGGAGCTTTAAAAAAGCAGAAAATAAGATCTGGGGCTGTAGAAGAAACATTTGGAGCTGTAGCCCAAAATCCAGGGCCTATAGTCACACCCCTGCTAGTCCTGCAAAAAACACAAACTAATAAAAATAGAGACAAGTCTACAGGAAATTTTTTAGGAATTTTGAGTTGTAACATTAAACTCAACTCATCTTAAAAGTAATTCAGTTGCAAGTGAAATCTGCAAAGCCCATTGTGTCAATAACTGTATGATAACCATTAAACAGTTCACCACATGATTATGATTTTTTTTTTCACCATTTAGAACATGTGCTTCTTATTGCACATTCATTACGTAATACGTTTTCCATTACATCAGAAGACAATTAGACAATTTAGGTACTTTTTAAGAAAGATGAACTGCCTTCACAAAAGAGGTGTTTTGGGCTGCCAAAAATGACTCCCTTACAACATCTTATTCATGGTTACTCACAAAGTCTAATTATGAACTAAGCACTTGAGCAACTTTTTGAGGCACCATTTCAAAACAATCATGCCAGACAGGAAATGTACCTTCCATTATAGACTATTTCCATCCTGGGTATGAAATGGTACAGACTGCGTAGGCGATGCACTATTACTAACTGCTAGAAACTTAATAAGTTCAACAGTGCTCCAGTTTCTAAATGTGAATAATATTATTGCTAAAATTCTTGTGTTCCGTCTCTGCTCTTGTGATTGTTTAGATTTGTTGCCATCAAACAAAGTGAAGAAGTCAGCACAGTTCATTGAAACAGGAAGTGTAGTTCTCTAGTCATGGTGGAAAATGGGGGTGGAAATCAAAATACAGTAGACTGTATAACATCCGAGCGCACACAACCTGGGCAGAGACACGTGGGATGAGAAAAAACAAAGACTTCATGAAAGACATGCGCCATGTCATGTCTTTCTAACCAAAACACAACGATTTACTGTAAATGATTTGGTTTTGAAAAGTTGCGGCTTTCAAATTGCAACAGTACTACAGAAACAACTGACTTTGCAATATAAAAATACTGTACTTTTGCATAGTGTTTACAGAATGGATCATACTGATCATTTCCATATGTAATACTACATATTCCGATGAAACACTGAAAAAATAAGTTCAGACATTAATTATAAAATATTCTTTGGTTGTTTGCATTTCGTAAAAAGAAATAAATATAGTGTTATTTCTGTTGAATTCATCTACTTAAAGCTGTACTATGGAACTTTGGCCAATACAATTGCATGTTTCAGTGGCAGTTTTTGGCACTAGTTGTTTTTTGCAGGTGAATTAGATGGCTTGAGGAATCATTATGGTTGCCTCTAATAACTAGAATGCAACAGTGCAATATTTTTCCCATAGGGATTTTAAAAAGTCGTTGCTAAAGAGTTATAAGCCATGAACCAAACCAATCAGTTAGGAGATGAATCACAACGGCACAAAATTTGATTTGAAGCCAAAAAGTATTTGAAAATCGTACAAGACTGTGTACTTAAGCCCTAGTATACTTCATTTACACTACGGTATGTGTACACTGTGTAACGCTGGTGTTGGCAGGAACCGGCAGAACAACTGAATTCACTAAACACAGTTTTAATACTGAACAGAACAGACGGGTTACCAGAAGTTACACCAGACATGATACGCTTAGAACTGACAAGGACTGGACAGACACGGAGGGAATATATACAGATGAACACAAGCGGGGCACAGGTGACAGGCATGACTGATAACGAACACAGCTGACGACAATGGACTAATAACGAGGCACATGGGGAACCAAAACAAAGATCACATGACAAGGACTGACGAAAGCAAAACAAGGAACACATGACAGGAGACAGGACTAGAATACATGTTACACACTGCACAGTGTTGGGGAAAGTTACTTTTAAAAGTAACATGTTACAATATTGTGTTACTTCCTATGAAATTAACTAATTGCTTTACTTGGTTAGTTTTTCATGGAAAGACATGTTACATTACTTTTATTGTTATTATTTTATAATAACAAAAAAAAAAGTTACATTTTTGTCTTTCCACACCAAAACTGAAATAAATAAGCCTCAGGTTGTACAGGAGATGGGGCAGCTCAAACAAACCTTTCAGCTGTGCTTCCATTCCGCCATTTAGCAGAAGAATAGAATGCGGGAGAAGAAACTCAGAATTTGGATTTTTTCCACCTCCTACTTGGAAATAATGTCTGGAATGCTACTCGAAGTTGGACATCTGACCTGTGAACTTGAGGCAGATTGATCATCCCTGACTTCAGCGAGGTGTCATTTGACTTCACTTCGAGCATAGCGTGGAGCAATCTTGTGTAAAACATTAACATTAGATGTTAAGTTTATATAATGATACTTCCGAGACCCCAGATACTGGCCAGTTGGGTGGCGTTCGCGATTGGAAGCTTTTAGCTGACCTGAATCGGAGGCTTTCCATCCCACCTGAAATTGACCTTATACCCAGTCCTTATGCTTTGGTCCTCTTCACTTCTCACTGTATATCATGAAGCTTTGTGTGCCCTGTGAGGATGCTGTGGAGGACGCTTACGAACATCTCAGGAAGGTGCAAGGGATTTTACCGTCCTAAAAGATAATTGTATTTTTTGTATATTTTAGATATAATTGTGACAAAAACACAAAATGCTTTCATTGTCTGAAGCGGAACATTTAAATTCCGATATTCTCACTTCCAACCACAGCTCAAACGCATGTATGTATATAGTCTAAGTATTTGCGCCCAAACTAAAGTGTCCTTTGGTTTTAATGAGGGAAAGAACTAAAATCCCATTAAGCACTGTGAATAACGTACTGAATAAAATATATGGATAATTATAAATCTGTTGATTAAAAAAATGTTGATTTATAGTTTGAGAGCATACCGAGCATACTGTTCTTTTGCCACAATTTGCTTGTTAGGATTTTCTGATTTGTGGAGATTTCTTTTCAGAATCATGGAAGTCAAATCAATTTAGTGTTTTACCGAGAATTCTGCAGGTGAACACAATTTTTTAAAAATAAGTTGAAAAAACGCAGACTTCCACAAAACCATCAATTAACACCTTTGTTGCTCACAGTACGTCCATCTATAAAGGTTTATGAGTTAATGTTAAAAATCAATTACCCTGTGGAGAAAATGAATGGCATTTTTACTTCTGGGATTCAACTGTTGCACACTAATTCAGAGTTTATTGTAGCTACAACCCACACACAAGCCAGACTTTTTGTTTCCTTTATTTCTGCACATGATGTAAATATGCAAGAACAAATGCACAGTACTTTCCCACAAAATGTGACCCGACAGCTCAAAATATAAATAATATAATACCATAGTGAATCCAGATCCAAGTTAATGTTCTTCCGTAGTGACAATTTAAGTAAATAACTTTAAATATGAACTAAATTTAAAATATTAAGATGCAATGACTCAAACACCAAACTATATTTAGATCAATTCCCTATACCTAAGTGTCAACAACTTAAATATTAATGCATCAGATGAACATTACTTGTAGCTAATTTTGTACCTGAAAAGTTCTAAGTAGTTAGAATAGTAAACAACAACAACAAAAAAATACAATAATTATATTTAAGAATATTATTTTTACAGTGTACTGCAGATTCTCTCCAAAAGTCTGGATTCAATCCAAAAGTCAAAGGGAAAAAAAAATAAAAAATCCCAAACCAGAATATAATGCGTCGTTGTTGTTCTGCCTTCCTCAGTTTTTGTAGTCAAACAGAGCAAAATTGTTTTGTTGACGGAAGAAGTTCTTTGTTTTAAGAGGTTTCCACAACATTAATTTTATTATTCTTATTGTGTTACTGTGGATCTAGTAAAAGTAAAAACTTTGTTAATGTTCAAACTGCATCTAAAGTGGGAAAAGCAAGTACATAAAGTCTTTTACCCTTTTCCATGCCCCATATAATATTACATAACCTACAGAACAAACAGAAAGATTCTTTCAAAGCTTTGTATATGTTTGCACACATTAGGTTCGGTGTCCAGATTATGGATGAGAAGACTATTGATTTGGATATACCAAGTGCATGTGGTTCAGTTTCAGGCGAATGTTGAATCATGCTCCTCCACTGTATGCTATATCCTCCAGTTTCCAAAAGATGTTGTATAACTTCCTGTTTGTGTATCACCTTCTTCCAATCTTCCCAAGAATTCCCAAAATGTTTCATGCCAGACGGAATTTTATGTCTGAGTTCCCTGACAGGAAGCCGAGCACGCATTTGACATGTCTGCTGAACGTTTGGGGTTAAGAACCTACCACTTAAACCTAACATACGCTGCCAATTTTATTTTGACTGTCACACATTGATATTCTGTACATTTCCTGACACTGTATAGCTGATATATATATATATATCTGGTTACATACATAGTACATTTTCCCTTATTGACTGGCTTATGCGGATTTTCCATTTCCATAACCATAAAAGTGTCTCAATGGTTTGTAGGTCTTGATCATGTTATTCCCCAGTTGTAAAAGAGTGCAATCTAGACCACATCTGATATTAATGGTCTAATATAGTTTTAACAGTTCGAAAGCTGATTGTTTAATTCAACGGTCCTTTAAAAGCATGGTTGGGTATGTATAATCCATATAGGTAATGTGTTCCTACAGAATATTTCCAAACAAACTAACCTCAAAGATTAATGGTTTGGGGCATATTTAAAGGCACATGACTTGGAGCTTCATTGGTTTAAGTCTTGTAAAGGGTGACATCAACTTCATAAACTAATGTTGTGGATCAGAACTGAATTGAAGCCATATGGCTTTTTTTCATTTTTTTTTAACTTAATTTCCAAAGCCACCAAACCACAGTACAGAAGCAAAGACTTGGTTGATTAGAATGCAGTCCTGGTGCATGCTTCACTGAGTTCATGAAGTCCATCCCTGCATGAAACACAGACGTTGTGGGGAGAAGATCACCACACGCAGACAACATGGACTGAACTGTCATTGGACAGTCACGATTCTGTCTTGTGTGTGTGATGGTTTCATCAGTTAAAGCAGAGAGATGTAATACGTGATCCTGTTTAGTGGACATTCACACTCACACCGGCATGCCAGTGATTGTTTGGGATTCAACCATATTTAGTTAGGAGTCAAACATGCAAATTCTGTTTAAGAAAATGTACACACAAATAAAAATAATTACAATCACATGCAGTGAAAACACTTGAACGAGTTTTTTTCAATTATGCCAGCAATCACACTTCAGCTTCAAAAAGAAAACATTTCTTGGAGACCACTTTGTGTTTGGTGAGATCCTTCCTGTTCATACGTTCTCATTCTGCTGGAAATTTTCGACACTTTCAGCATCATATTGTCTGCCATCTCTACAATTGTTATCCTAGCACTCGGCTGTGTTGAGTCTTAGCTCACAGATGGATCTTCCAAGGTTTTGTGGAGGGAAGATTGTGGATTGTCATGTTTGGTTCGATTAAAACGAACCCTGGTGCGATTGCTCAGTTAGTGCGGTTCGTTTGAACATATGTGAACACTGCCATTCGAACCCTGGTGTGGACCGAGACCGCCAAAAAGATGGGTCTCGGTCCGCTTCCAAACGAACTCTGGTGCGGTTCGACTGATATATGAACGCAACACGGACCAAAGACATGTAAACCAACCAAAAACAGGACGTGATGTCACAAGATGCGACGCTACAAGTCAGCTGATTTGACGACGCGGAAAGATCGGCGTATCCAAAATGAGTCGAGGGCAAACGTGGAGCAACGAGGAGAAGTTTCTGTTTCTGTGTACAACGGAGGAAATCCTGCTGCTGTTTTGAATGTGTTGAACATTTTATGAGCTCTTCGTGAGTTCTCAGCTGGTAAAAATAAAGCATATGTACACGCTTAAAATGATGGCGTTTAATCCAGAACACAGCGTTGTTTTGAATGTTCGGTAAGCGAGCTCCGTCGCCAAATAAACGTCATAAAAGCCGACCAATCAGGTTGTGACCGTATCCCTGTTCCTTTGGTTCGGTAACTTATTAAAAATGCCAGTGTGAACGCTAAGCGGACCAGGACTATATGTTTTGTTTTTGTTTTTTGGTCCGGACCAAACCAACCAAACCAACCGAACTACAAGTGTGCAAGTAAGTCACTGCAGTCAACGGGGTACCTCAGGGATCTATACCTGGCACCCTCTTGTTCTCAATGTACACAACATGACTAGGACCTCTCATTCAGCACATGAATTTTCCTACCAATAAGCATCTTATTCCAGCCAGAGGATTGCATAGTGGCTACATGGATTGCCAGAACACCACCTCTATTCAATTGAATGGAGACAGATCTCCTTGTCTTGCCACCCAGCTCAGCAATTCATCACAACATCGATAAGGGCATCCAGGTAAGACCAGTACACGGAAGAAGAGTTTGATCTTCAAATCTAGACTACTGTCATTTCTTGATGGACTGCAGTGCTCTTCTAAATGACCTTTCATGTTGGGCAAACATTCAACCCAACCACTGAATATTATAACCCAATCACTGGGTTTGTACATTTTCAAGTATTTTTTAGAGTAATTATATATATTTTTAGTAAATGACTCCAGACTCATCACACACAAACTTGACCATGAATTACCTTCTCAGTCGTTAAATCATTAATGATATTTACATTTGGAAACATGTAAGCTATAACGGTGTGAAAACCCACCAGTCCGTGTGATTATTTCCAGCAGTCTTGTGAATGTTTCTATAATTTCGTGGTGGTGTCTCTGTCAACTCTTTTTTGTTAATCCATCAGTGAGCCACAGGCAGTTTGGCTGCCATGCATAATTGCAAGATGCTTATTTTAACATTTAAAAAAAAAATCCAGACACAAACTATAGACTTCTTTCCCCTTACAACATAAGAGTGAAAAAATGAAAAACATTTCACGTCTCATATGAATGACAGTTCAGTGCTGCATGTCTTAACACATGTTCTCAAAATTATATTTCTAGATGACAACCTACGATTATATGTCTGAATTCGATTAATGTGTCTGAATCCCCCATTTATTTGCACCTTTAAAGTCCCTTTGACTTTTTTTGTCTTCGCTTACATAAGCTGGTAGAATTAGCACTGATATTGAGTCTCTTTAATTGCTGCCCTGAGGTACACCTCACAATATCTTAGCAAATCATCAATCATGAACACTAACTATCACTTTCATGGGCTTATTTATGTTCATACGCTACTTGTTAATGGCGAATAATTATATAGTAGAAGTAAGGGAATGCGAAATTGTCTGGTCTCCTGACCCCCCATACAATGTAGTCAAACACTTTTTGTGCTGTAAATGCACAGAATAAGACGTAACAAAAGCACACTTTTGTTGTTTGCTAATTCTGAGTGTCTGACTTCTTTACTGCAAACAGACTGTGAATCATAGGAATGATACAGACTGATGGGAAATTCATGTGACTTTGGTATGACACACCATCACCCTACTCAAAATAAACTGTAACATGTTTTTCTACCTTTCTATGTGAAAAACGTTTGTGCAGTATGCATAAATCTCTCTAAAATTCACACTTTTCCTCAACAAGCCAGACAATTTGAGGTATCATTCATGTTCATGGCGGAAATTTGAATCATTAACCTTCAGTGCCTAGCAAACTCTACTAAATCCAAACTTTTAATATATTAAACTGGCCCTTTTCGGATTCTCTGTGACACACTGTTCCCTACTTAAGTTTGAATTGATTACACACTTAACACTTCATTCTGCTTTATAGCCAGAGGCATTCAACCCCCTTAATTGAAGCCATTAAATATTTATTTGCCCTGTTTTATGATACAATAACAATTAAAGTGGACATTGAGTCTTTCCATGGTATATGCATAATATGTTAATAATAATAAGCCCGACAACATTTTATCAAGGATCCTAAGAGCAACACAGGATATGTATAATTTTTTTTCTGCTTGTCATGACTGGTAGTGAATGTTTGCATTGCCTGGCCATATAAACCACAGGAAGAGTGGGAGCAAAAAGGTGGGACAGCAGTGGTAAACCTCATGACATCACAAGCTTCACAGCCATTGGCTGTTTCCAGAGGGAACAGGGTTTAAAAGCCAACCAGCAGCCATCTCTCACCAGCATCAAAACATAGCAAGATCTCATCTGATAAACAGGACCTCAGTCTATCCTCCGACACAGTCGAAGAACTCCAGATTTCGCAAAGAGAAAGAGGTAAGTCACTATTAAACAATTCATTTATGTTTGTTTTAGGATTTTGAAGTTAAAAACCAATTGCCATCAAAGGTTTCAACATGCAGATGCCCGAGTACTATAGTGTGGAATGCATTTACTCGCTTGTAGTCTTGCAATTTTCCAGGATCGTCATGCATTTATCTATATTTATAGCACGTGAAGGACTTTTCACAGAACAGCTTGCGATCATGTACTGTAGTCTATTTTGACCTTAAATCGTGAATGAATTCATAGAGCAAATGCAGTTCTTGCAAAATAAGTTCAGAAATTCAGTTCTTGATCAGCCTCAATGTAAGTACAAGACTGAAGTTATGAAGACTTTTAATGATTCCAACCACAGTTTATTATAGGCAGAGATGATTAACATGAACTTGACAGATGAAAGAGGAAGTTGCGGCTATAGCACATAAAGGCCTTACTAATTTGTCAACTGACTCATTTATTCCAGCGACACAACCACTAAATTAAAGTTCCATACAAAAGAATAATAATACTGGCTGACTGACAGTTGCCACCATTACTTCTGCCGGCAGCCTCAACAAAACGCTTCCATACTTAGTGTTCTGTACTGCGCTTCGCATTTCCTTTGACGCCACAAATTTTAGGCCTTGGCTCACAGCAATGAAGATTCTAATGAGAAACTAAGTCTGGAGCCAGAGGCGTGCTATTTCTTGGGATTGTGGCTGCTACATAGTCTACATATAACTTCTGGAATTATACACCAGAGGAGATCATTATAGGTATCGCTAAACACACGTTACCTCAACTTATACTTTATGCAATGTAGTTGTAGCTGAAAACAAATGAGATGTTTCATGGTGAGGACTTGCAGGAAGTTGGCATTCTTTGGCATTTGCCAACATGTTTCTGAGTGCCTTAAAAGGCATGCTTCCTTCCGAGTCGGTTTGCGTAAATACTAAAAATACCCACTCTTGAGATGGTTGAGCACATAATCCTCTCTGTAATAGATTTCTTATTACCGTGCATTAGTTGACGTAACTTTTTAATGGCTTTTCTAACACAATTACATTTATAAGGTCAAATTTGATGTTCTTTTTAACTGTGTTTTCCTCCATATTTAGAGTATTTTCCACAAAAATGAAGACTGTTATCATTTTGACGCTCCTCATTGCCACAGTCTTCTGCCTACCTGTAAGTTCAAATTAACAGTCGTTTTAACTGTGACATCTACCATTTTTGTCTTCTAATGTATATATATATATGCACATATTTTTCTCAGGTCAAGCGTTCAGCGAGCAGTTCAGAGAGCTCAGAAGAACTTGTTGCTGTTCAACGGGCAAGTATCTTATTTGAAATGGACAAAATGAACTAATGTGCAGAAAACTACACTGCTATTTTAACAAAACATCTGTCCGTACAGCCACCTCCTGTTCTCCGAAAAGCTGCGGATAATATGCTTCAGGCAGAACCTACACAGGTAAAACCCGTCCTCTAGCCTCTAAAAAGTACTGTAATTTTGTCTTTATTCACACCCGTGCCTTTTCTTTCCTTTGTGGAACACAAAAGGTGAATTTTTAAATTTTTTTGGCTTGGGGCTGTCAAGCTGAAAAACCTACAAAAAGAACAAATTTGCTCTTTTGAGTCGCGACTTTTTAATGAGTCGGTTGATTCGATTCATGGTTGAAATGACTCGCACGGTTCTCGAGTTCTCAAAGTACTAATACAAACTAGCACCTTTGAGCTATTTAAATTCAAGGAGGTTGTAACTGGCACATGAGCGATACTGTACTGTTTTATTTACGCCAAGGCATTTGGTTGTGTTTCAGACCACGCCATCAGATTCCAATGAAAGCACAGACAGTGCAGATGACACTGAGGTAAATGAAGACTCATCCTCTGACCACATCACATGTCACTGCACTCCCTCAATAGCCAATAAAAGACAACGGGCTCTAAAAATACCATTCTGTTGGTCTAGACGCACTGTAAGTGACCCTGCGAGTCTCAATACTGTTTCTTGCATTTGCAGGAGACCGATGAGGAATCTGAAACAGATGAGAAAGAGGAGAACGTGAGTCACTTTGATTATGCTAAAATACTTACGTTTTCAGCCATTGGGCCCAGTTTTTATTTTTTTTGTTGTATCAAAACCTAGAATTTAGGAATTTATCAAGTGCAGCTCAAACAGAAGTTAAATGAATTGTGGGTTGCATTGGATAAATGTGTGTGCTAAATTCAGTAAGTGTAAAGGCAAACACAGTATAAAGTATAAAGAAATATCCTTAAAATCCAAAATAATACTGTCTTTTTTCAAGGACCATGGTTGATGCACAGACTTTGATGTCAGCAATAAAAAAATTGTGAAGTTTCTCCTCCCTCATTTATTTTACTGTCATGATTACGCATGGTTATTTGGCTAGTTGCATTTTATTATGTGCATTTAGCATTTTCCAGACCAGACATGAGACCCATTTTTAGGTCCCGACTCTTTGAGAATAACTAAAATGCACAGGAGAGGAGCTGACGCTATATTTATCTACTTTACTTTCCATTTACCAAACAATTTCCCTGTTCACAGTGAATGCAAAACTGCTGTGGAATTTAGCAGTTGTGACAACACAACTATGAGAAGCAGGATTTTGGAACAATGAGATTTCTTTACCCAGCATGACATAAAAAGAAAAAAAAATTAATTACCACCATGCTTGCAGTAAAGCGACAGAATTGTCCCTTAACACATTCTTTCCATTTAGGAGACTGAATCCAGTGAGAGTGAATCTGGGGAAACTGAAACCACAGCAGTCCCATCCACAATAGAGCCCTCGCTGGATCCCATCATCGACACAGGAAGGGGAGACAGCATGGGCTACCCCAGCGACTACAAAAAAACAATCGTCTATGTGGATGCAAATGACTTTGAAAAGCTACCTTCCCCATACAAGTCCTACAGCAGTGACAAGTTGGGCGGTTTGACATTTGTGAGCAAGAAGATGTCTGCTTATGATGATCAGAGCATCAACGATGTGGAGAAAGAGATTAAACTGCACAAGGTAAATAGAAAGGTTACTTTTTTTATGTTTGTAAAATACACATAAGTAATAGAAAAGCATGCACATATTTGCAGCTGAACGAATGTTAAGAACACTTACGTGGCAGAACCGTGCTATTAGATGGGGTTCGGGGCGACTGACTAAAAGTACACAGTAAAAACCCCAGAGTTAAATCAACTCTGCTCAGATAACATTTGGTCCCTCTCTAAACAGTGTTAAAGTCACACTGAACTAGTGTTAAAGTCACACTCTTCAGAGATTGAATGTCTTTTATCTTCAGTTGATTTCATCTAAGGCTGTGGCTGAAGTCAGTTGTTGTTCTTGTGTTTCTCTTTTCTTCAGTGATTCTGCTTGTTAACAGCAGGTGTTCATCATTAATGTTCAATCATCGCTTAATTAATTGCTTAATTATCTCATTAACTTTAACTCTGCTTCAGTGTTACTTTAACACTATTTAGAGAGGGACCAAATGTTATCTGAGCAGAGTTGATTTAACTCTGGGGTTTTTACTGTGTAGTGATGCTACTAACTTGTTTCAGTACCGTGCCAGTACTTTTATTTCGCTTCACTTCTGTTTCTCAGGCTCTACAGGTGCATGATACTCTTCTGGAGGACGAGGACACCAGCACCCCAGAGGTGGAGAACTTGGAGCCAAACGACCGCCAGGCTGCTCTGGGAAGCCAAGAGATCGTTCCCACCGGGAACCAAGAGTCAGACAGCGAGGGGGCGAGTGCTGGTGACACTCCCGCTGACAGCGCAAGCGCCAGCGCCAGCCAGGAGGAAACTGAAGAGGAGTCAGACAGCAGCCCGAGCAGCGAGGACACCACAGCCACGCCTGGAGCTGCAGACAGCGAGGAAGACTCCTCACAGAGCACAGAAAGCCAGGAGAGCGATTCGGATGAGGAGACCACCCAGACCACCGAGGCGTCCATCGTAACCGCAAAGTAAACAGTCAAGCGCAAACCCTCAACGGGCTGTCGACACAAACGAATGCAAATGTATTAATTGTATGGTGCTTGGTGACTCACTCCACCTGATGTTAGTGTGAGTTCGACGACAAACGGCAGAGCACAAAGATACGAGTTCTTGAACTGCTGCCAAACCTGTTAAGATGCAGTTTCATCTCAACGATGTCCTGTTCATTGCACAATTATTTACAAACTTAATGTAAATGTAATTTTATACTGCTCTATGTAATGAATGATCATTTATGAATAAATTTTGTGCTATATCAGTTATGCAGTGTTTCTTAGTGCACCGAAAATACACAAGATATTACCAAAAGATTCGTTCACTTTCAAATGAAAATTACCCCAAGCTTTACTCGCAATCAAGCCATCCTAAGTGTTTACGACTTTCTTCTTTCTGGTGAACACAATTGAAGTTATATTAATAAAAATATCCTGTTGCATATAAGCTTTATAATGGCAGTGAATGGGACCAATGAGTATAAAGCTGAAGAAAGTGTTTCCACCCTTCTTTAAGGTTTTTTCTTAAGTTGAATATGGAAGCTGAAGCGTTTTGAACCGCAAGAGTTTTACACTTTCTTCGTATGTCAATATGATTACTGGTCCACCTGCTCATATATGTCACATGGTAATATCTGACCAATACAATGAGGTCATGTAGGAAGGTGGATTTGTATTGTAAGGATGGTTCGCCTACAGGGGTTCAGGCTGTAGGGTTATAAGAAACGTTATCAGCAAGATGACAATGATTATCACCCACTACTTTTACCAATGACGGAAAAGTGCAGTTACAATAGCAAAATAAGTGGGAGAACATTGCTATACTGTAACCATACTGTATTTCAAAGGGAAGCACATCAAAGTTAACATCAAATCAGAACTAGTTTGCACATTGTTTGTAATGAAAGAGTTTAACAACAATATATCTGGTTATAGTTACACTTAAAATGGTTACAAAATAGATGTATGAGATGATTAAATAATATATCGTTAATTGTACCCAGCATATATGTAACAAGTTACCTGAGAGTTAGAGAGAGAAAGTCTGACCAATCAGAAGATTAAAACTTCCCTCACTTTACTAAAGGTGTTGACGATTCGTAGATCACTGACGTACACACAGCTTGACATTAATCACTATTAACACTTTTCTGCCTTTAATAATGACAAATTGCTCTTGTAGCAAGAGAGGAGATTGAAACAGCAAAGCAAATGTCTTTGTTCATTTGAAAATATCTTTGGATATTTTCAGTCCTACAGTATCTTACATGTAACAAGCAAAAATTCCAAATGGTCTTTTCAGTATTCTTCAGCAGACGAACCTTTGACTTTCAGGTGATGGTAATACTACTACAACTACTGACCGTAATAATAATAATTGTATATTATTATTATTATTATTATTTCATTTGGTTACTGAAAAGGGTACAAGAAAAGTAGCTGAACTCACACATTCATTTGCTGAGATGAAATCATCTTTTCGTAAATTCAGACAAAGTACTACCAATAATAAACCCCATTCAAAAATGATTTTTCTTACATCATATTAAAGGTTAAAACCACTTAAAACCATAATGGGGACATGTGATTAATTACATCATTCATTCGAATCAAGACCTTCATTTTCAAAGCATAAACATTGTTATATTAGCAGATTAGCAGTCACCCCTACAGATTGTGTGATTATCGGTCACATTCAGCGTGACCAATTTTGTGATTTCTTCGGTCATGGTGGTCGATGGTTTTCTTGTGACAGTGGTCAGCCGACTGGTTGTGGTGCTAGCCGGAGGGAGTGTTCCTGGCACAATAACTTCCTCAGAAGAATCAGATTCGCTTGATTTAGACTCGTTTGATTCAGAATTTGAATCCTGCCTGGAAGAATCATTTTCCTCCGAACTGAATCTTGACCGCACAGAGTCTGATGAATCGGAGTCTGATGAATCAGATCCTCTGCGCAAAGGAATCTGAGGATTCAAACAGTTGAAAAAAGTAACATTATTAATAGTACTGTATTCTTCTGAAAGAAACAGAAGTAGCTATAAAAGCAACATTTTAATATGTAAAAAAACATAATAAAAATGTTAAAGAAAACATCTGATTCTGTACTTACTCGTTTTGAAAAGACTGATGCAACAAAAAGCATCAGTAAGATTGCCTGTATTGACTTCATCCTACAAAACAAAAGCCGCAAAAGAGATTAATGTGAAACCTTTATTCTCTAAATATTGTTATATATATATATATATATATATAAACAGCACATTTTGCTTTGCTGGCGTTCATTCAGTAACACTGAATAATAATAAAGACAGATTCAAGAGACATGAATGTAGCACAGCTCAAGAGATGAGTGAGTTACCTTGTGCAGATGCTCTTGTCCAGTTACTGTAACGTCACAGTCTGTTTTTCCTCTGCCTTCTGTGCTACTGTGGCTTAAATACTGGACGCATGCGACTAAACCAGGGCTTGGTCCATGAATTCCCATGTCGATGACGTGACAATAAGTCAACTTTTGTGCAACTTCCGTGTCTCTACCAAAACTTGCAAAATGTCTTTCAAAATCCCTTCTACAGTCAGTGTGTAGTAATCCAGTGTGTAGTAAATCACGCAACGCCGCTGCCAATGCATTGTTTAGACAAACCACATTGCCTGCTACGTGTTTAGTATGTGAAAGGCTCAGAACTTAAGTGTACTTAAGAACAAAGTGTTCTATGTTTACAGGGTTTACTGTACATCTCAAATACACGCATGTGAAATTATGACCTGAGAGATAATATACTGCATAAACTTACAAATGAAATCCATACTTGTCAAATTATTGAACCCTTTGACGTGTATGATCACACCGATGTGATTAAAACATTCAGTGCATCACATGATCCACCTCCAAATTCAAAAGTGCTTGCACACGTTGGCTGGTGCTGATCCAGTGAATATATCACATATGCAATTTTTTTTTTAGGTTTCAGACATTTAAATGAACATAAGTACTAAGAAAACAATACATTTAGAGTTTGTAAAATACACGTCTACGGAAGCGGCAAAAACAAACCTTTCCATATTAATTAGATGACACGTTTTGTTTATATCAGATACACATTGTGTAAGTAATTTTAACATTTACTCTATTCTCCCAGTTCACCGGCTCACTTACTTTTATGTATTTCGGGAGAAGTGGATGAATTCACGTGTTGTACATCCAACAGATCCGATTCTCTGCGGTGCAAACTAACATGGCGGGCATTCTGGAACGAGAACAAATGTAGGGCTGGACTTGATTTTGCTCATGGGGAATTGACTGAATGTTCATCGTTTGCTATTGGTTGATCTCAGTTGAGTGACAGATTATTCTCCCGCCCTCACTCCGCGTCATCAGAGAAGAGATGAGTTGCAAGAGGGAGGGGGAGGTGTTTTGATTAAAGGTTATGAGGCATGTGCATTTTAAAAGAATGATGTGCACGGATAAATCATTTATCATAAATACTGCAAAATTCCATAAAAAAAATAAGAATTGTTCATTTTGATTTTTGGTGAAGGGTCTTGAAGGCTCATCTGACATTTCTGCATTAATTATGGAAGTTTACATTATTAATTTATGACTTGGTCCAGTAATATCCACGCAGGAACATTGCAATATCCTAGAAACCATCTACCACACCCAAACATCTTGGCCTGACTTTAAAACGTGGGAAAAACAGAAACACCGATCTACTACAGTTACAGCAATGCGATGCCTGTTTGAGTGCTAAATATCTGTGCAGCTGTGCCTTTCTTGTGCCAGCGTCTGGATGTGTAGGCTTCAGACAAATATTTGTCAACCTTTGAAGTTCGAGGGAGTCTTTAGCGCTCTGTAATTTGCCTGCTCTGTGCATGCAGATAGTCTGAGCCGTTTCTTACTAAAATAAATACGATACTTAATAAAAGGTCTAATTCTTTACCATAAATGACATTGGTGTTGACAAAGCAACCGCACGGTGCGCATAACTTCTGCTCCACTAATGTAACGTTCTTCTCAACGTACAGTAAGTTTAATTACGTCTGTAATCACAGAGCTATCAAATCAAACCAAACTACTGTGTTCCTCGCCGTCTGGTGATGTTTGCAGACGCTCTCCATGTATAATTAACCGAACAACAAAAACACACATTTTGATTTAGGCTCAGATGCAAAATAAAGCACTGTATAAACTTTTTTTTTTTTTTATGAATAAAAATATAAAAAAAAAGACTATTAAATATATCTTAAAATATTTTTTTGAGTTAATTTAACTTATTTAGCACATACTTTATAGTATGTCAATTATTGAGGTACACTAGTATCAGGTGTTCATTGACTGACTAATGCATATTGCAAACAAAACTAGATTTTTCAATATCTGGCAAGCACTGGCTGAACTTGGCCGATACGCAACTTCTGAGATGTGCGAATGTACTGATAACCAAAATGCTTGTGTCCTAAAATGCAATGCGCTAAACTTGACCTTCCATTTCCATGTGTAACAATGATAAATGGCTATCAGTCTGATTACTCAAATATGTCACATGGTAATATCTGACCAATAGAATGAGGTCATGTAGGAAGGTGGATTTGTATCTTGCATGTAACAAGCAAAGTGTTTCCAATTCCAAATTCCAGCAGACGAACCTTTTGACTTTTAGCGTAATTTGTAACCATGGTAATATTACTATAACTACTGATAATAAGAATAATAATAATTGTATACTGCTATTATTGTTATTGTTATTATTTAATTTGGTTACTGAGGAAGGTACAAGAAAAGTTACTGAACTCACATATTAATACGGTGATATGAAATCATATTTTTGTAAATTCCCATTTAAAAATGACGGCTTGATTTTTCTTACATCATATTAAAGGTATAGTGACATCATAAAATTGTTGAAAAAAAGTCAAAATGAGCACTTAAAACCATAATATTGACATGTAATTTTAATCTTAATTGGTTACATCATTCATTAGAATCAAGACTTTAATTTTCAAAGCATAAACATTATATACTGTACACTATAATCAGTTTTACACTGTTATTTGTACATTCGTTTTGCATGAAAATATGATTAAACAGCATAATTGCAAGTGATTAGCAGATTAGCAGGTTGGTCTAAGAACTGGTCAGATTCAGTGTAATCAGGTCTGTGGTTTCTTATTACATGCCGCCTGATGAACTTCTTGTGGCAGTGGTCAGCCGACGGGTTGTGGTGCTAGCCGGAGGTGGTCTTGTCGCAATAACTTCCTCAGAAGAATCAGATTCAGAATTTGAATTCTGCCTGGAAGAATCATTTTCCTCCGAACTGAATCTTGACCGCACAGAGTCTGATGAATCGGAGTCTGATGAATCAGATCCTCTGCGCAAAGGAATCTGAGGATTCAAACAGTTGAAAAAATGAACATTATTAATAGTACTGTATTCTTCTGAAAGAAACAGAAGTAGCTATAAAAGCAACATTTTAATATGTAAAAAAACATAATAAAAATGTTAAAGAAAACATCTGATACTGTACTTACTCGTTTTGAAAAGACTGATGCAACAAAAAGCATCAGTAAGATTGCCTGTATTGACTTCATCCTACAAAACAAAAGCCGCAAAAGAGATTAACGGGAAACCTTTATTCTCTAAATATTGTTATATATATATATAAACAGCACATTTTGCTTTGCTGGTGTTCATTCAGTAACACTGAATAATAATAAAGACAGATTCAAAAGACATGAATGTAGCACAGCTCAAGAGATGAGTGAGTTACCTTGTGCAGATGCTCTTGTCCAGTTACTGTAACGTCACAGTCTGTTTTTCCTCTGCCTTCTGTGCTACTGTGGCTTAAATACTGGACGCATGCGACTAAACCAGGGCTTGGTCCATGAATTCCCACGTCGATGACGTGACAATAAGTCAACTTTTGTGCAACTTCCGTGTCTCTATCAAAAACTATCAAAATGCCTTTTAAAATCCCTTCTACAGTCAGTGTGTAGTAATCCAAACAAGAGTGTAAATCATGCAACGCCGCTGCCAATGCATTGTTTAGACAAACCACATTGCCTGCTACGTGTTTAGTATGTGAAAGGCTCAGAACTTAAGTGTACTTAAGAACAAAGTGTTCTATGTTTACTTGTACAGGGCTTACTGTACATCTCAAATACACGCATGTGAAATTATGGCCTGCGACTTTATATTTTGGACTGTTGTTATACTGTATAATATACTGCAAACTCACAACTGAAATGCATACTTCTCAAATTATTTAAATAGCTATTTAATAACAGATTTGAATACATTTATATGAATGAATGCTGTGTATTATAAAACCAAACAAGTGCCTATATATGGTTTAAGTGTGGATCCATGACACATAAGTGTGTCCCTGATCAAAAAAAGAAAAGCGTTTTGGAAATCTAGTTCAAAACATATGTGACAAGATCTTGGAATTGTACAGTTTGTATTTATGGTGGTTTCTTATTGCTTTAAAAAGCTTGTATACCATTTTCAAGACAAGATTCAAAGGCAACAGTTGGTGGTAATGGAACAATAAGGTTCAGTTAGTTGTACTGACGAACTAAAATGACCAGTGAAAAATAATCTTAAAGAATTTATTCATCTTTGCGAATATTTATTTCTCCATTTACTAATACATTAACTATTAAAATCAAAAGCTGTTTGCATTATTAAATGGACCTGACCTGACATGAACTAACAATGAACAGTTGTATTTTTATCAGCCTAACTTAAACAAAGAGTAATAAATATGTGTTGCTCATTGTTAGTTCATTTTAGTTAATGTGGCCTTATTGTAAAGCAGGGTCCTGTCAGACCAAAGTCGGGCCTGTCGGTCCAAGTCGCCTAAACGCACCTGCCTGGAAGGTTCTAGTTTGCCTGGTAAGAGCTTGATTAGCTGGTTCAGGTGTGTTTAATTGGGGTTGGAGGACAGTGGCCATCCAGGAGAAGAATTAGACATCCCGTTGTAAAGTGTTGCCGATGCAATATAATGACTCTACAAATGAAAGTGTCATGTGGTGTAACCATTAAGTAAAACATATATACATGTTATTTATACCTAAAATACACGTTTATGGTGAGTGTCTGTTAATCATTATTTTCCAAAAAGGTGCAAAATACAGGCCAATATGCCCAATGAAGACCATCAGTTGGCAGAGAGTTTACTGAAGATGAAGTTCTCCACACTTCCATAGGCTGTAGAAAATGAGTGAGAGTTATGAGTGTTGAACTCATAATAAACTACCCTTGGAAACACAATTATTAGTATTATCACGACTTATTGTCAATTAGTTAAAACATAGGCGATCTTTTTTCCCTTCAAGGCTCAGTTTTTGTCAGGACTTCTCTGGGACAGGACATGAAAACCACATCCACACAGATATAAACTTCTGCACATGATTCACGGTCACAGTTTAACACATGTCTCATACAGCTATCATGAGAAGAGCAGAATAAAAATGAAGTTCAGACTGACAATTCTCTTTCTACAAAATATAGTTTATTCTCTGGAAGCCGGGCTAAATGTGTAAACAGTGTTACGGCACTCGTGACACGGTTCAGACCCTCAGTCACCTCTTAGATACCAAATACAGACATTATTAACATGAAGACCAAAACAGATTCACAGTTTTTTTTTTTAAACTGTGATTTCCAATTTATTATATAACACAAGAAAATCACATTGTATGATTATTTTGAAGTAATGAAGTAATTAATTTGCATTTTATTGCATGACATGATGGGTTCAGGTCTGGACACTGGCTAGGCCACTCCAGGATCTTGAGATGCTTCTTACGGAGCCTCTCCTTAGTTGCCCTGGCTGTGTGTTTCGGGTCATTGTCAGGCTGGAAGACCCAGCCACGACCCATCTTCAATGCTCTTACTGAGGGAAGGAGGTTGTGGGCCAAGATCTAGCGATACATGGCCCCATTCGTCCTCCCCTCAATACGGTGCAGTCGTCCTGTCCTCTTTGCAGAAAAGATTCCCCAAAGAATGATGTTTCCACCTCCATGCTTCACGGTTGGGATGGTGTTCTTGGGGTTGTACTCATCCTTCTTCCTCCAAATACGCCGAGTGGAGTTTAGACTGCAGGATTTTAATCCATGACGGTGTAGTGTGTTACTAATGCTTTCCTTTGAGACTGTGGTCCCAGCTCTCTTCAGGTCATTGACCAGGTCCTGCCGTGTAGTTCTGGGCTGATCCCTCACCTTCCTCATGATCATTGATGACCCACGAGGTGAGACTGAGATCGACCGTCTTCTTGAACTTCTTCCATTTTCTGCTTGCCTATTGTCCTGTAGCTCATATCAGCCTTGTGCAGGTCTACAGTTTTATCCCTGATGTCCTTCCACAGCTCTCTGGTCTTGGCCATTGTGGAGAGGTTGGAGTCTGTTTGATTGAGTGTGACGACAGGTGTCGTTTATACAGGTAATGAGTGGAGAACAGGAGGGCTTCTGAAAGAAAAACGAACAGGTCTATGAGAGCCGGAATTCTTACTGGTTGGTAGGTAATCAAATACAATAAAATGTAATAAAAATAAAAGGTGTAATAAAAGGTGTCACGTAATAAAATACAAATTAATTATTTAAAATCATACAATGTGATTTTCTGGATTTTTGTTTTAGATTCAGTCACTCACAGTTGAAGAGTAACTATGATAAAAAATTACAGACTTCTACATGCTTTGTAAGTGTGCAAAATCGGCAGTGTATCAAATACTTGTTCTCCCCACTGTATATCCATCCAAATGTTTATGAACGGTAAGATTTTTTTATGGTTTTAAAAGAAGTCTCTTATGCTCACCAAGGCTTTATTTATTTGATCCAAAATACAGCAAAAACAGTAATATTGTGTAATAAAAAATATTACATATTTTTACACAATATTTAAAATAACTGTTTTCTTAATATATTTTAAAATGTAATTTTTCTGGGTTGACAAAGCTGAATTTTCTGCATCATTACGCCAGTCTTCATTGTCACATGATCCTTCAGAAATCATTCTAATATGTTGAATTTGCTGTTCAACAAACATTTATTATTATTATCAATGTTGAAAACAGTTGTGTACATTTTTTTCAGGATTATTTGATGAATAGAAAGTTTAAAAGAACAGCATTTACATAAAATAGAAAGATTTTGTTATATTATCACTACTGTTCAAAAGTTTGGGGTCAGTAAAAGGTTTTTTTTTTTTGGAAAGAAATGAATCATTTAATTCAGCAAGGATGCATTAAATTGATGTGACAGTATAGACATTTATAATGTTGCAAAGGCTTTAGCATTATATATATATGAATAATTCATTCATTAATCCTATTGTACGTTTGAAAAGTTACACCACATGACATTTTACAAACTAAACCTTGCCATGTCATAAAATGGAATAAAAGGGTCATTTAAAATGAAGACAAGAGGGTTTAGCGACCCTCTCTGGCATCATTTACTGAAATTAAAAACATGCTCTTCAGAGATTTTAAAGACATTTTTGTTTACCTTTGAACTATTTACACCAAACTATTATGGTGCTGTGCTTGTTGTTTAATGTAAAATCCAGACCCTGCAGCAAAACCTGTTGAGAACAATGGCCTACTTGATCAGGGCATGTATCACATACTGGATGGAAAAAAAACTGAATTTCATTGTTCATCATTGCAAGATCATCCATGATGATGGATATGCAGATTTTACCATAGGATTTCTTGTCTTTGTTATCGCATGAGTGATTGTAACAGTTAATATGACCAGAGCAAACAGGTTTAGCTGCTCAGACAGATACTTCACCAACCCAAAAGACGTCAATGATGACTGAGAATGTGAAACAGTCAGAATTGTAATTTTCCATCATCTGACATCATCCCATACCTACCAACCCCTACATGACTGGCAGAAGTTATAAATAAATGACAATGAACTATAAACTCCATTTATGATTGTAACAAAGTTCTTTAGAACGGGAAGAAGGAGGCGGGAACCGGCGAACGTTCAACAAGTTTTAATGAATAAATAAACAAACAATAAACCAAAAAGTATAAGGGCGGCAGTTCCTCACGGCGACTGCCGCCCACACCAACAAAATAAAACACAACATAAAATCCAGGCCTGGTCCTCTCTCGTCCTTCACTGTCGTCGCTCCTTTATGCTTCCGGAGCTCCTCCGTGAGAGACACGAGACCGGTGCGCCGAGCACCTGAAGCTCGTTAACACTCGCGTCACCGGCCTCGCGCCGTTCCCTCACGGCTCTCGCCCGCCCTGCTCGTCACATACCCCCATCGCCCCTCGCAGGCCGGGGGGTACCCACGAGGCTGCGCCTACTCCCCCCGGGGGCCAGTCTCGGCGGCCGCAGCGCCTGGGGGTAAGGACAGACGAGACGAGAGAAAAGGAGACGGAAGCACAAGGAGCGACAAGGACGAGAGAGTGGAGAGAGGAAAACAAAAAAAAAAATTCTTGGTCCGGCTCCCCGACACACTGCCGCTCGGTCCTCAGCCCGCCGAGAGGCTCTTCCTCGCGGTGCCATGCGATGGCACTGGACGCTCGGTGGACGGCCCGATCCTCCTCCGCCCCCTGGCGGCCGGCGATGGCTCCTCCACATGAGGGCAGCCGGCAGCGAGCCCGCCGTTCCCTGCTCCTCCCCGCTCCGGCGGCAGGCAGCAGGCCTCGGCCCACGGCGGACGGCGGCTCCTCCCCGTTACGGCGGCAGGCAGCAGGCTTTGGCCCACGGCGAACGGCGGCTCCTCCGCTCCCTCCTGGACGGCCGCCACCCCACCTCGTCCCAGGGGCGCGGCAGCGAGCTTTCCGTCCCACCGATTTCTCATTCGCTCCAGTACCACCGCTTCGGGCAGCCACTCGCGGTCTTCTCTCCCGCGCTGCCCGACCTCCTCAGCACCGCGATCCCCCTCAGCAGCGAGGGCTCTTCGACAGCATGTCCCTCCTTCCTCCCGGGTTTCGGCACCAGTGTAACAAAGTTCTTTAGAACGGGAAGAAGGAGGCGGGAACCGGCGAACGTTCAACAAGTTTTAATGAATAAATAAACAAACAATAAACCAAAAAGTATAAGGGCGGCAGTTCCTCACGGCGACTGCCGCCCACACCAACAAAATAAAACACAACATAAAATCCAGGCCTGGTCCTCTCTCGTCCTTCACTGTCGTCGCTCCTCTATGCTTCCGGAGCTCCTCCGTGAGAGACACGAGACCGGTGCGCCGAGCACCTGAAGCTCGTTAACACTCGCGTCACCGGCCTCGCGCCGTTCCCTCACGGCTCTCGCCCGCCCTGCTCGTCACAATGATGTATAGCTCCCCAGAAACAAAATTCACGCTTTTACACGCTTATAAGTATAAACTGATAAAAATATTGAGATGCAAATTTTAGCGCTCCAATAAAAACACATTTTACATGAAACAAGTAATGTAAACACCACATATCATTTCAGTATGGCGAAATAGAGGCTACTAAGTGGGGCGAGTCTGGCGGGAAAAACTACTGAATGCACATTTAAAGAATTGTATTAAAATTTGAAACTCTATAGGAGTAATACTGAATTTCAAGTTAGCTTAATTAATGTTAATGCTCACCAAGCTGCAGCACAGAAAATCAAATCAAGGAGAATCAGTCCAAGAGGAGATTCCTTAGAACCACTCAAAAATTTCAGCCAAGAATAATGTTATAAACTGTGTTAACGAAACTCATCAACAGATCTTATATTAGGATTCATTCCATAACAATGGAATCTGTTAATGCAACCTGTGGTTGGCACTGAGGCAAAACACACATAAACAACATGGTGTTGATGGGGAAACTCATTTACACAATCAGTCTTTTTTGACACAGTTTTGCCACAACCACTATGCAAGGTTTGATAAAGTTTCTTCAAGGTGCTCTGGCAGTTTCAGCTTTGTCTTAAAGAAATAATTCACCAAAAAATATTGATAAAAAATGTGTCTTTTTTGTTTTTTACTAATTTTCCAAACCTGTTTGACTTTCTGTCATCCATGCAACATAAAAGGCCTTTTCTCCAGAATTTGCACTGGTCACTCTTTAATATGCAATTACAAAATGGTGACTGAGGCTTTGAAATGAGAGTGAGCAAAATGATCCAAAAGATCCAAAAGAAGCATTTAATAAAAGTAGTCCATGCAACCAATATGACTTGTAAACTATATTCCAAGTCTTCTGAAGCCTTTTACAGAGTGTGAAGAACAGACAGAAATATTGTCTCCTTGGACACATACACTCACCTAAAGGATTATTAGGAACACCTGTTCAATTTCTCATTAGTGCAATGATCTAATCAACCAATCACATGGCAGTTGCTTCAATGCATTTAGGGGTGTGGTCCTGGTCAAGACAATCTCCTGAACTCCAAACTGAATGTCAGAATGGGAAAGAAAGGGGATTTAAGCAATTTTGAGCGTGGCATGGTTGTTGGTGCCAGACGGGCCGGTCTGAGGATTTCACAATCTGCTCAGTTACTGGGATTTTCACGCACAACCATTTCTAGGGTTTACAAAGAATGGTGTGAAAAGGGAAAAACATCCAGTATGTGGCAGTCCTGTGGGCCAAAATGCCTTGTTGATGCTAGAGGTCAGAGGAGAATGGGCCGACTGATTCAAGCTGATAGAAGAGCAACTTTGACTGAAATAACCACTCGTTACAACCGAGGTCTGCAGCAAAGCATTTGTGAAGCCACAACACACACAACCTTGAGGCGGATGGGCTACAACAGCAGAAGACCCCACCGGGTACCACTCATCTCCACTACAAATAGGAAAAAGAGGCTACAATTTGCACGAGCTCACCAAAATTGGACAGTTTGAAGACTGGAAAAATGTTGCCTGGTCTGATGAGTCTCGATTTCTGTTGAGACATTCAGATGGTCGAGTCAGAATTTGGCGTAAACAGAATGAGAACATGGATCCATCATGCCTTGTTACCACTGTGCAGGCTGGTGGTGGTGGTGTAATGGTGTGGGGGTGTTTTCTTGGCACACTTTAGGCCCCTTATTGCCAATTGGGCATCGTTTAAATGCCACGGCCTACCTGAGCGTTGTTTCTGACCATGTCCATCCCTTCATGACCACCATGTACCCATCCTCTGATGGCTACTTCCAGCAGGATAATGCACCATGTCACAAAGCTCGAATCATTTTAAATTGGTTTCTTGAACATGACAATGAGTTCACTGTACTAAAATGGCCCCACAGTCACCAGATCTCAACCCAATAGAGCATCTTTGGGATGTGGTGGAACGGGAGCTTCGTGCCCTGGATGTGCATCCCACAAATCTCCATCAACTGCAAGATGCTCTCCTATCAATATGGACCAACATTTCTAAAGAATGCTTTCAGCACCTTGTTGAATCAATGCCACGTAGAATTAAGGCAGTTCTGAGGGCGAAAGAGGGTCAAACACAGTATTAGTGTGGTGTTCCTAATAATCCTTTAGGTGAGTGTACATTCTTAAAACTAGTTGTGATGTCCAATTTTATGAACATTCCTTAGTTTTTTGTTTTTTTTAAATTCCAACAAATTATTCCATCCACTTCACAAAACCCTGTCTAAAGGGTTCTTGCACAATCGGACTGATCCGGTTCTTAATTTCCGTTTCGTTCGTAGAAAACAAGCCCGATGGAGGGGAAGTTCATCAGCAAACAATTTTTTGTCTTTACAAAAAAGCTCTTGTATGACTTTTTCCCTTTTGTTTTCCAGAGAAGAAATAAAGTCATACAGGTTTGGAACAACATGAGACCAATTTTACACTTTTAGCTCATTCATTTCCTGTTTTCAAAAACTAAATATCTTTACAATTGGTAAAATCCAGGTACTTTTTTTTTTGTCATTGGCGCAAATTTAGGATACTTCTAACTTTGAAGTGAAGATCTAAATGCATATGTGATACCATCTCATGATGTTATTTTTATACAGTGGTCCCCCAAAAATATTTGAAGGCTTAAGACACACCTCAAACTGTTTGAATGCCCATTGTGTAATAAAACAACCAAGTGCCATTTATTTTAACGACAGACAGCACAAGTATTGTTTTCAAGTGCAATATTTCACCATAACTAGCCCGAAAGGTTTTAAGTGATAAAACAATAGAAATACTGTTGGAAATGAAGACAAAAGCTATTGTGACATTTTCTAAATGTCAAATGTAAGCGGAACAGTTCGTGCGATGAACTACATATGTTGCTAAAAGAGAACTTGAACTTCATACATTCAGTAAAAACCACACAGAAGACCAGCTGGTTAAATGTTGAACCTCTAGCAGAATTTGAGCTCAGATGATACTTGGTTTAAGATTTTGTTATCTTACCAAATGTAAAATCTTCACTTAAGACATTTTCTCTCAAAACAAGACATGCGAGTGGTTATCTCAGAGACTGAAAAGAATTTGCTTGATTTCTTCATAGCACTTACACTGTTGTGAAAGTAAATTTGTTGTGGCAAATGTTGCACATATCAGAATAGGAACAAACACATCCTCGACACATACACGCATGTGCGTCATAAATGGGCTTTTAATTATTAGTTTTGTGGGGGTTTGGAGGGATAACTGTGAATGCCACTATCCAGTTTTCTATGCATTCAAGTGCCTCATATTTCTTTGGGTTGTAGTAGCAGTTCATATCTAGATTTCTAAATGCTTTTAAACAAGCATATCATTACAGAGTATCATAAAAGCAGCTGAAATGCTGGTGGTCAGATCACCACAGACCACATTCAAAAAGAAACACTGCAATACACCATGTATTTGTACATGATCTTTAAGAGGCAATAAGTGAATTTTACAGCATGTTACACAACTCTTTTCTATACATGTGAGCTGGTTTTACATGGGATTTCTGATTTCATTATAGGAGGAGACGATATGGTCTCAGTCAAGCACGGAACTAAAGTCTATTTTCAAGTTTCTTGACAAAAATTAAATCTGCAAACAAGAAATAATCGATTATGTAACCTCTACCTGCAGGAAACACCTGATTATACCCATCTAACAGGGAACGCTCTCAGAACTTTAGCTGATGTCCTGGCATGAACAAATATTCTTAATGAAACATTAGGTCAAGTAATCTGGTCTTTAAAAATGTTCTTAAAAAATTATCACAAAAACATCATTTAAAACATTTAAAAATCTGGACATTTTTTATCACATAACGTTGTATAACTTAATGGAAACAGTGACTGGCATGCTAACTAGGTTTTATTACATGCAATCTGGATTACGCAATTTTGTATTTAGATTATATTACATTGTAATGCAGGCAAATATTTATTTTCATCTTTTTAGTTATTTTATTTTGATTGTTTCTATTTTAATTTTTTATGATTTAATTACTTTTCATTACATTTTCATTAAACAATCACAAACCCCAGTCTGGGAAACCCTGATATAATGTTGATATTTCACTGATGACAAAGAATGGAATATATTTTCTTTCTCTTTATAGTTTTATATTCTGTTCAAATCAATGTGATAAAAGTATTTTATATTACCAAAGTGATTACTTTGAATTTTAATGTTATTTAAACAGCGATTGGTGATTCTCTGACTCTGACCGTCTGAAAAAGAGGAGTTAAGTTTCATGTTTTCCACTGTTTTCATGTTTGTGAGTCATTTTATAATTCACTCGTCACTGCAACTTTTTCTCACAATTTGTTTTTTTCCCCTCACAATTGTGAGTTTGTGTTTCACAATTCTGACTTCTTTTTCTCAGAATTGCGAGATTTAAACTCACAATTGCAAGTTATAAAGTCAGAATTGGGAGATATAAACTTGCAATACTGACTTTTTTTCTTGCAATTGTGAATTTAGTATGTGAGTTTATATCTCATAATTCTGACTTTTCTCAATATTGTGAGTTTATATCTCATAATTCTGACTTTATAACTCACAATTGCAACTTTATATCACAGAATTCTGAGGGAAAAAGTCAGAATTGTGAGATAAAAACTTGCAATGACCTTTTTTGTGTTTGTTTCACACTCATTAGTATTCCAAAGTATTCTAAAGTATTTAGATTAAGTTACTAAACTTGAGTAATGTAACGAAATACGTTACAAATTACTTTTTAAAGCATGTATTTTGTAATCTGTAGTGAAATACATTTTAAAAGTAACCCACCCAGCCCTGATTAGGAACTACAATTTTGTCATGCAATTTGAAATCAGTAACTGATGACAGTATGTAAGTAATTTACCCAGCACTGCTATGTACAGCAGGTGGCAGGAGAGAGTAGAAGGGCTGCACACACAAACAGATCAAATACAAAATAAAAGTACAATTGTAAATAAAAATAATAAAAGTATTAAAAGTGTACTTTTTAACATGAGAGCCAGATGTTTGATAAGGTGGTCCTAAACTCTCACGCTGATGATCAGTGGGTTCATCTGACCTCCACTCAGGTAAGGATAATGTGTGTACACCTGAGGGTTATAGAGAGACGGGTTATAATGTGGGAAGAAGTTAGAGCCATAAGGGAAGCGGTCCAGAGGACTCTGCATGCTGAAGGGGCTGAAGTACTCCAGTCGGGGAGAAGGATAATAATATGTACTGGTCACGGTGTTGGTGGATCTCTGAGCCAAAGGACGTCGGATAAATCTGAGACTCTGTCATGGAAAGAAATGAAGGTGAATCAAAGTTTGAGCTTCTTTTTTATTATTCTCATTGTTATGAATCCTGTTCTGTTGTCCTCCATTCACCTGCCACCAGATGTCCCATTTCTGAACACTATCATGGACTCACACACTACACTTCCCATAAGCCCCTTAGGTTAATTACCACCCAGCTGTAGCCAATCTGCTTACTATTTAAGGCTGTTCTGTTTCCCTGTTTAATTGCGAAGTCTTGTTCATACTGTACATTACCCTTGCCTGTTTTTGAATCCTGCCTGTTTCATCGTCTTGTTGTTTATCTGCCTGCCTTTTGACCTTAGCCTGGAATATTGACTACGAGTTTGCCTTTCCCCTGTTGATCCTGTTTGCTATTGAGTTGGCCATTGCCTGTACGACTACGTTTTGGTATTAAAGCTGCACTTGGATCCTATTCGCTGACTCGCTCATCATTACACTCATATTGAGGTGTTTTGTTTCAAAAAGCATCATTTTGAGCCCACAAGCTTTCATTAGATAAAACATTAAGTGCGTCCCAATTCACATAGCTACGTCATTTTGTTGTAACTAGTCTGAGTACTGTGTTCACACTGTAAATTCCAAATTAAAAGTACACACAATGTTGGTCACTTCACGCACTCAACTGTCGCAGCTTTGATTGCGTAGTGGAGGGGGAAAGCACATGCAAATAAAAAAAAAACACATGCAAATAAAAAAAAAAAAACATGTGCAAATAAAAAAAACGTGATCATCAGTTTGACAACACATGTGCTGCAAATCCTCACAACACATGCAAACACAAAAACACGCTGCATATACAAAAAGTGCTGCAAATAGCACAAAACACAACGGAAATGTTTCAAGGGGGACCCCAAAAAGTGACGGACTCTACTAGGACCTGCTTATTATCTGTGTCCAAAACCAGTTCAACTCACCCTTCACTCATTCACTAATCCCTATATAGTGTACGGCATTTGAGTGCACAATGTGTTCACAATCATTAAATACTATAAAAACTGCAAACAAAAATAAACAACTGTTCATTATTTCATGTATTTATTATTTTTAATAAAGTGTTTTTCAGTTTGCTAGAAGCTCACGCTCACAGATGACGTGGTCGTCGAGCGCCTCAGGCGGCCGTTATGATGACGTCACATTAGTACGCTACAGATGATTAACCAATATTATTAAATCATCCACTAAATGATCATCTCTTAAAGTTGAATGAGTGAACAACAATGCCACATATTAAAACACTTTTCTGTTAGTGAAACACATCACATGGAGTTAATGCCTACATAATATATTTTAATATTTTTTACTTTGTGCTGTTGTCTAGTAGGGTCCGTCACTTTTTGGGGTCCCCTTGAAACATTTCCGTTGTGGTTTGTGTATTTGCAGCGCGTTTTTGTGTTTGGTTGTGTTGTGAGGATCTGCAGCACATGTGTTGTCAAACTGAGGATCACGTTTTGTTTTTATTTGCATGTGTTTTTTTATTTTATTTGCATACGTTTTCTTATTTGCAGAGTGTTGAGCTCTCTCGCCACCGTATATATGGGTGAATTGGATCATCAAAAGTCAGCAGCAAAAACACTGGTTAAAATGCATATTATTTAACATTTTTAATTATTGCAGGTTTGCGTAATATTCTGAGTTCATTTCACTGTTTTTAATCCTTTTGAGGAATACTGAATCTGTTTTTGTGCAAGTGATTTAATCTAGATCTATAATATCACGTTCACACAGGAGATATGTCAGTCAATACATGGGAAAAAGTAATTGTGTTACTTATTTAAAAAAGTAACTCAGGTATTTTGTTGTAAATTGAAAAGTAATGCATTACTTTACTATTAACTCATGTTATTTGTAATACATTACCCCAACACTGGATATAAACATAAATAAATACAGGTGCATCTCAATGCAAAATCATCACAATTAAAAGAACCAAAGACTTAAACTACTTCAGTCCGTGTGCACTGAATTTATTTAATACACAAGTTTCACAATTTGACTTTAAATACTGAAATAAAGGAACTTTTCCACGACGTTCTAATTTATTGAGATGCACCTGTATATCTGCTATAAAGGAATTAAAAAAACATACTCACGCCAACATTTATCGGGACATCTCCTGGATGCATTTCCTGTCCATGCTTTACAAAGAAATATGATCAATAACCACATACAAGAAAATACATATTTAAATGCTCAAAACAATTATTTTGTTGTCGACATACAGCAGAACAGAGTCCACAGAATACAAGCGCCAGCACTAGAATCGCAGCCGTCATGACCAGATCTCTAAAAACAGAAAAGAATCAAAGTTGTTCGATTACATTTATCATGCATATTCCAGGTTTTTGAACTCATTGTCAACATACAGCACATGCATGAGTGAAATTAAAATGAAACAACTCACCTTTTTAGCTAAATTGAAAAACAGAGTTATGGAAGACTATAAAAGACGATGAACCTTAGTGTACTATTTTCTTTGGAAGCATGTGAAAAATGACAAGTACCATCTTTTTGAGAGCATATAAACTATTTGTCCAACCAATCAGACGAGGTCTGCACCACGATGTCTTTAATGATCAAATAAAAAATGATGAATTATACGTTCATTATGTTAATTAAAGACCAAAAAACACCTTAGGAATGCAATCAGTTTTAGTCTTATTACAAAAAGTGGTTTTCTCTCAGTTTCTAGGAAACTTCTGAAACACACCTGCAGCTATGAACGAGACATTAATCGTCCAAACCAAATCAGATGTGGTTTCAATCATTCCTCGTGATAAGATCTAAAAGAACTCGTGATATTAACGTGAGGGCATGTTCGTTACTCAACGTGATGGAAAAATGATAATTAATGTACCACATTATAGAAACTTAAAGACATTTGCAAACGTGTCTGTCATATTTTGGTTATATTTTGTTGGGTGTAACAGCTATATCTGGGTTTACCTGAAGTCTGAGGTTTATTTCACATCTTTTATGATGTTTTTTTTTACTGGGAAGTCCTAATGAGATGATGTTGCAATTGAATTATATCACAAACTGTGGTCACACAGTCTGATCGGATAATGAATTGTATGTTTTTCAGAATGAAAACATGAAATTTGCATATAGCAGGATTGCACAAGACCTCATTATTTGTATTTATACAACATTTTCTGCAATTAATTGTGATAGTCGGATACTGTACGATAAAAACAAGTGTATCATTTTGTGCTTTTTACGGTAAAACTGAAAGATAAACACATTTGTTTGCTCTCTTGTCACTGGGTTTTTCCACTAAAACCATTAGGTTCACTGATTAAAATATAATACTTCTGACCAAAGATCTCTTTCTTCAAACAGATGAGTGATAAAGAGTCAGTCTTTGGTGAAGTGTGCTTAGTTTATCATTTCAGCCAATAGACGCTTCACCTGAATCCTGAAAAAAAACTAAAAGAAGAAGAAAATCTGTTTGTTTGCTGATATAGGGTCATCAGTTCACTTGTCCTCCATTGGCTCATATGGAAACAGAACCATGCCATAGCCATTATGATTAATCGATTATGATATTGATTATGTGCTGACTAGTATCGAATCATTTGGTGTCTGTGATCTATCGTTTTGTGAACGTGCAACTATGAATAAATATGAATATTGTATATGATTCTTGGTGTCAGAGGAGAAAACTCTCAGAGAGAGAGAGAGAGAGAGAGAGAGAGAGAGAGAGAGAGAGAGAGAGAGAGAGAGAGAGAGAGCTGCTGACCTCTACTGGTTCAAATCTGTCATTGAAATTTCTTTTCTGCGTTGTAAAATGGGTTTGCTATATTCACATAAAGTTCTATTACCTAAAATGAAAAATGACATTTAGCCTAATATAGATGTTAACGTATGAAATACATTTGGTAACACTTTACAATAAGGTTCATTAGTTAAACATTAATTAATGTATTAATGAACTAACCATGAACAACACATTTGTTACTGTATTTACTAATCTTCATTAATGTTAGTTAATGAAAATGCAGTTGTTCATTGTTTGTTCATGTTAGTTCACAGTGCATTATAATGTATTAGTAAATGTTGAAATTAACATGAACAAAGATTAATAAATGCTGTATCAGTGCAGTTCATTATTAGTTCATGTTAACTAATGAACCTTATTGTTCCTTGAACCTTGAACCTTATCATGTGACAACATTTAATCATTCACACAGATATATAAATCACAAAACATACCTGAATCATTTAAATATTCCTTCAGAAGTGACAGAAGTAGATATGTCAACGGACACATGCAGAACACTGCAATGTATTTTGTATCACATCACAGGAAAAAAATGTTTTCTGAATCATTGAAAAGAAATGATTTCTCAACTAATGATTTCAGAATTGTTGGGCGAACAGATATATTTGAAAAAACTAATGTATGATTGTTTCTACATTCGTGACATTTTAAAGAAGAGGGAAAACATGATACACTTGTTAGCTTTAGATATAAAGCATCTGCTAATTATTTGAATAATTAACCAAGTAATCTTCATCCCTGCAAGTAAATGCTGTGCTACAGTGAAAAATCATCATAGACCTCATAATTGACAACAAAATAAAAAATACTGAATGTGTTATTATATGTATAATGTGAAAGACAAGAGTGTTTTTTCATCAAGTGATTGAAACTTATTACATTGCACCCAGTGGTTTTCCATAATTACTGAGGAAAGTCTTGACAACTACACCTGCAGTTTGAGGAGACATAAACAAGACGGTGATGATGTCTAGACTTGACAAGATGTGGTCACAATCCTCCTACTCTGAGACACATGAAGATTTAAAATTCATTTTACTATAAACTTCAGGAAATCATTTTTACTTATCTGATTTTGACAATATGATGTTATCTGAACAATGTCTGAATTATGTGTTTTGACAATATTCAAGCCCTAATGAACTGATACTGTAATCTAATTATTTCTGCTATGACTTCATTGTGGTCACATGTGTGGTAAAATCTGATTGGACAGATTTTTGATGTACTTCTCACAAGGTATTTAAATATACCTATTTCAACATTAAAGCAGAACTGATTGTTTCTGCACTTGATGGTAAGTTTACAATTCTTTTACAATTATACTGTATCTCTTCAACAGGTATTCAGGACTTTGTAACTTTCATGCATACGGTACCTGACAACAAAGGACTAAGAATTATGACTGACATTCAGATAAGAACTGTATGTTATCTATACACTTTTAATATTCAATGACTGGTTTATCAGGCATGCATGATATAATGTTTAGATGGCCTCAATTTGAGCAGCAAACAGCATGTACACACGTATAGCTCATTTCCAACTATAAAATAGCAAAAACTAAAATAAAAATTAATAAAAACTATAGACATATTTTAAAAAATAACTAATAAAAATATTAACAAAACTTGATGCTAAAAAAACACTGGTGCTAGCTCACATGTCAACACATTGGTATTATCTTAGTAGGAATTATAAGAATTACGGTAGTTGTGGTTTTCAAAGAAATTTTATGTATAGTCTTGGTGCTTGTCCATTTGATCTGAGCGCAGTTTTTGGCACAATTGATACATTTCTAATTGTCAGACAGAGGAAATGTGTCAATTTAACTGGGACGAAACATTTGCAATAGATGAATGACATGAGGTGGCTTGAGCTTCATTAATCACCTGAGGTGTGCCTCAGGGCTCAGTCCTGGGGCTAGTACCGTTTTCACAGATACCACTTTCTCCAGCTAAATGCAGATAAGACAGATTGCTAAAGTGATCAGCATATATTCAGTTACACTTTTAGATAGATTTAGGTCATATGATTAACAATTTTTAGGGTCTTTTTTGATCTGCCAAACGATTGCCCTGCTGATTTCAGTTTTTTTATTGTTTTTTTTTTAATACATTTCTTTATGCTTTGTGAAGCACTTTGCAAAGATATTATTATTATAATAATTATTGTTGTTGTTTTTGATAGATTTTTTATGTGCTTTATGTAAAAAAAAAAAAAAAAAAAGTGATTTGAAGCTTTAAAAGTGTTTGGTACATTTCAGGGTAAAACTTAAAGATGAAGACAGTCATTGTAGTGTTGTCCATCCTGGGTCTTTGTCTCAGCGCTCCAGTAAGTTCCACTAAAAAAAATCAATAGGTTTAAACATTGACATATTTAAATTATAGATTAAATTAGAATAGAATTCTGAACAATGTCTCTGTCTTTATGCAGGTGGAGCAAGAAACAGGTGGAGATAATGGGCCACTAATTGTTGAGGTGAGAAAATTTCTGTATAACATCCCAAAACAATGTATTTACAAGTCTGTCAACATATTTTTGTGAACGCTGTGTTTACTGATTTAGGGTCAGCAGCTCACTGGTTCTCCACTTGCTCAGACAGACCCTATGACCAGGACTATCTTCTTGCCTGTTCCTAGAGCTGATAACTTCCTTCCAAACCCTTACTTTAACTACCAATACCAACACTCATACCCATACTACTCGTCCTACCCATACTACTCGTCCTACCCGTACTACTCATACTACCCTGCATACACACTGCCCCCTGTTGTTATCAGTCTGCCTCAGAGAAATCCCTGAAACTGCATGAATCATTGCTTCAACAGCAGATGCTACTGATGAAAGCTTCTCAATTATGTATATTTTAGGCTGACGCTTGACGAATAACGTCCTTTCATTTATTAAATAAATATACTTTAAGTGTGCAATGATGTGATCTGTGTCCAGCTTACTGCATGTGTGTATTTAAAAAGGTTTAATTAAGCTAGTTGACGTCAGGTCTACACATGTTTATGTCAAAGCAAAAACAAACAAACAAACAAACAGCTAAAGTAAATACAAACATTATCTGGAAAGAAATGAGCTTCATTAATCACTTGTGGTGTTCCTCAGGGCTCAGTGCTGGGGCCAATAGTGATGTAACCATTACATTGTAGTGAAATTATTGTACTATATTCAATAAATAAATAAAAATTGCCAACTGAATAGAGGAGATTCGGCTTGGCTGGATTGTTTGTTCAGGGTTAATTTCATCCTCTTGATCCACAACATTAAAGCAGTAAAACCAGTAGACACGAGGACGACTCATTTTATGTCAAAGCAAAAAATAACTTCCTCAGCTGAAATATTATTAAAAAAAATAAATCTATAAATATTTAAAATTAATGAGTGTTACTTAATAAAGATTGAACAGATTTAGACACCTGTGATTGTGTATGTAAATTTAATAATTATGCAAATTATGAAAAAGATGAAGTATAAATAGGTAAAAATGTAAATATTAAAATTAGTATTATGAAGCATTGAGAAGGTTAAAATGAACTCAATGTTAAGAGGTGTTGAAGTAGAGAGAAAGATGGGGTTTTGTGAGCAGTTTGATATTCAATCATCATAACAATTAGCTCCCAGCTGTGTGTTAATGACAGGCCCGCTCATTAACAGCCTATTACTAAACACTCATGACACTTAACAAACACGGTGCAACTGAATTAGAACAGCACGACAGCAACTTATCCGCTCATTTCAACAGATTGCTGAAATGAAGGAGAAATTAGGTTCAAATGAGATTTGGCTTAGTGTGTTAAAAGCGAGATCATTGATTTGAAAGAGGAACAGATTTCAGTTCCATCTCTGTTTATTTGCTGGAATTGCTTTTATAATGCGTTCCGTGCGAGGTGCAGTCAAGAACAAACAGTGCTTAGGTCTGACAGATTTTAAGAAAGTTTTATTTTCTTCAGATTTAGAATCAGTTATTTGAATGTTAGAGGTTTAATATTGTTCAGGGCACAATGATTGTTTGTCCTTCAGTAAAATGAGGTCAGGTTTTTGATAATCGAGGTCACAGCCAAATTTGACAGTGTACAAACTACATGCTCATTGAAATGCTCAATTTGAAACTCCATTCCGCCGACTAAAACCTTGATGCTAAGTTCATTTTTTGGTAAGATATTAGTTTTTTCAAAAACAACAAAAAAAATCAGACTTGTGCCTCTAATACTTAACAAAAGTGCACCATATTCAAGGATATTAACATGACATATAAATCAAAGGAAAGTATTTAACACACAGGAAGTCTTTTGAATTTAAACAAGAATTCTGTCTGATAAAGTATTCATGACATAAGCAAAAAATCTCTTATATTACATATAATTTTATATATATCAACAAAGTCATACACATTTTTACAATCGAGACCAGTGATTTAGACAATGCTGCTGTGGTTTGTGCAATTCTTGGAACTAGAGCTTTTGCAAAAACAGGAAACAGTGGTTACTGTTGAACAGGTAAGAAAAAACTGTGGGGGGAAGCAACAAGTGTGGTTTTAAACATTCAAAAATAAATTCATGGATGCAAAAAAAAAAAAAAAAAAAAAAGCTGAAACCCGATCTCAAACAGACCAGAACACCAGATGTTTTGTTAATGTGCCTCCATTTGCTTGATGGCTTATTTTTAAGTCTCTAATAACAGTCTTGACTGTTTAAATGCTTAATGGTACACTGATGGTGGATCCCTGACATTACAATGACAAGCGGAAAAATCTGTTATTGTTAAAGCTACAGAAACGTTAAACGGTCTTCGTGTTAAAACAGAGACTGTCTTCAGGCCACAGCTGAGGGCAGAGCTGTAATTACACCAAATGATAAGGTCACTCTTAGAACCCAATAATGATCACAAGTGGCCTGTTGGAGATGTGAGGCTTTGATTACAGCTAATGTGGTTTATTTACGCCGAAAAAATATGATCATGAGAAGAACAGTGTGCGCATTTAATCAGCGCAAACTAGAAGTCAGAAAATATACCCAATACAATAAGAAACAAACAAAAAAAGGACATCACTTCACCACTCTCAAAAATAAAGGTTCCTTCTTGGCATTGATGGTTCCATGTAGAACCTTTAACATCTATGGAAACTATGGAAGGTTCTTTGTAGTGGAAAAATAGGTTCTTTAGATTTTTAAAATGTTCTTCACACTGAAAAAAAAAAACATTGAAGGATTCTTTAGGGAAACAAAACTGGCTCTTCTACAGCATCAGGTTCTGAGAGAGAACCTCCTTATGGAACCTTTATTCTTATAGTGTACATTCAAAGAAAAAAAAAAAAGACAATTGTCGTCAGCGTATGATCTATGTTTAGACTGTTTTGAGGCCAAAATACAGAATCTGATTGCTAAAGGTTTGTATTTTGTTTCTCAGAAATGAAGGTTTCATCACGAACACTTCCTCTTTTAGCCATCAAACATTGGGTTGAGAAAATTCCCCACAGTGCTGTGATCAGTGTCATTCAAAAGCCGTCCGTAAGAAGAACGTCTGCAACACACAAACAAATCATAACACCACTGACAATTCATTCAGCAATAACTGCAAAAATAAAATGTGAATTTACTCTCCCATTTATAGCCTAAACTCATAATATTCACCCCAAAATTGAAAGACAAAAATACGAATTTATATTTTGCATTAGGATCATACATTTTTGTGACATTATTTTCATTCACATTCCCTCCCGACTACTGTAATGCAAAATATTGTCCTTCTCGTTCATAATATTTGATTACTCTCAGCAAATATACTAACTGCAATGATGCATGATTCATGTGCAATCATTCACAATTGAAGTATATGCAAGAAAATGTATTTTTTCACATTTTTTTCATAATGAAATGAAATAATTAAAAATATTTTATTTTATTATTTTATAATATTTATAACAAAAAAAAACTTGATTATCCTAAAAAAAATACATTATTTTATCTTTGCACAATATAATGGTTTTTAATATATAAAAATGATCAGCTCTGTGGGACTCAATAAAAATAACAGAAGATAACTAGAAATAACTGCATTGACTCACCGCATTTTGAAGTAGTACGCCCCACCAAATAAGATTAATACGATGGCAAGGAAGCTAATTATGATGGCAGCGACACTTCCTGAAAAGGAATAAGGAAAAGATTTAGTTTTCTCAATCATATAGGCCATATAGTCAGTCATAAATTAATAGGCGTATTACTTATTAAATAATAATAATTACTATTTTGTTTGTATTATTCATAATTCATACCAAGCAAAACATTAATATCAAGTACAAAAATAAGTATACAGAAAAGACAAATCAAACTGCAGCTTAGTGTCCGATACTTCAGAGACACTTAAAAATCTGATTTTCACCACACACAAACACACACACAGGTTTGTTTTCATGGTTTATGGGGACATTCTATAGGTGTAATGGTTTTTATACTGTACAAACTGTACATTCTGTCCCCCCCCCACCCCTAAACCTACCCATCACACAAAATGTTCTGCTATTTTACATGTTCAAAAAAGATCATTCTGTATGATTTATAAGCTTGTTTCCTCATGGAGATCAAAAAATGTCCCCACAAGATCAACATTTACTAGTGTTACTATACCTGTGGGGACATTTGGTCCCCATAACGTAGGGAATACCCACACACACACACACACACACACACACACACACACACAGGTTTGTTTTGCTATCTTAGTGAGGACATTGCATAGACTTCCATTGATTCTATATCAGGTCAATGATATTTTCTATCCCATAACTCAACCTCTACTCCTCAACAAACCCATCACAGAAACATGTGACCATCACTAGATTTAAATAAAAACCTCTTTTGGCTGATTTTCAAGCCTTTTAAACTAGAGAGGACCAGTCAAATGTCCTGACTGGAGGGTTGAGAAAGTATTTCACAATATAATTGAGGACATTTGGTCCTCACAAGTATAGTCAAAACAAGTACACACACACACTTTTCAAGCGAAATGTTTCACACACTGCAATGAATTGCTGTAAAATTACAGCATTATTTTACAGCCGCTGGCTGTTTTTTAATAATACAGCATATTGCTGTAAACTGCAATGCATTCTGGAGTCACGTGTTGGTTTGACTCAAATTTACAGAATATTGCTGTAAATTGACCCTTCATAATTTTAAAAAAATACAGTTATTTACAGTAATCACTGGAAATTCTGTAAATTAAATTACAGTAACACTACTGTAAAATTTACAGTAACTGGCTGGCAACCCTGCTGCCAGTATTATACTGTAAAATTTACAGTAATTTTTTAACAGTGCAAGCAAAAGTGTCAGGTTTGAAAGACGCAACAAATGTTATAATTTTCAAAATGAAGACGAAGTATTGTTCCATTTTGTGGTTGCCACATGTGAGCGGAGAACTTCATACATCCACTCAAAATCCCTGCAACACCAGCTGAACGTCACTGAGCAAAAACGCTGAAGAAAAGTGAAAATATCTGGTGGCATTTGTTTGCAGATGACACGTGTTTTTGTTACAGTGTTAAGTGAGGCTGAAGTGTCCGAATGCCCCCATTTGAGTATAAAGTACAAATAACACCTACTTAGATTCTATAAAAAGGGTTAGGAACAACATAACCTTTACAAGAAAAGGCTATGTAGCTGTTAAATGGTTTACTCACTCAGTTACTGTATTAAATATTAACTTCGGACACTCTGCTTGGGCAATCAGAGATTTGCATATGTAGACGACAAAATAATAAATTCAGTTGGTAAAAACACTAAAATGTTTGAGACCTTGAGCAATATCTAATATCAATATCTTTTTGTATTTGGCAAAATATGACAGGCTTAACCTGTTACCGCTCGTGGCACACACGCTTTTCAAAAGAGAATAAAAGATGATAATGATGAAAGTGATCTTTTTAAAAATTCATACTCAAATTTCATCTTTTAGGGTCACTTTAGTTGTTGAATTTACCTGAACTGACCCGGTTTATGAAAACCATATAGGAAACTGTAGATAAAACGTCATAAGGAAATAAGACACACCCTTGACCTATTTCAGATCTGGAGCAGAAGATCAGAAAACATTTTTTGTTCAGTAAATTAATTCAATTCGAATTTATTTGTATAGCGCTTTTCACGCTACATATCGTTTCAAAGCAGCTTTACAGAGAATGGACGTCAAGAATGCAGTTAGCAAATAATATAATTTAGTTAATTAATTTACAATCAGAGTTAGCGGTTTAACCGAAGTTAGAAGCAAAGGCCTTGATAAATTGGTCTGCAAGAACTGAAACATTGTATCAAAATTTGGTAACACTTTACAATAAGGTTCATTAGTTAACTACATTAGTTAACATGAAGTAATAATAATCTGCACTGATACAGCATTTATTAATATTTGTTAGTTAATTTCAACATTTACTAATACATTATTCAAATCTTGTTAACATTAGTTAATGCTCTGTGAACTAACATGAACAAACAATGAACAGCTGCATTTTCATTAACTAACATTAACGAAGATTAGTAAATACAGTAACAAATGTGTTTCTCATGGTTAGTTCATGTTAGTTAATACATTAATTAATGTTTAACTAATGAACCTTATTGTAAAGTGTTACCCAAAATTCTGTGTTGAAAAAGTGAAATATGGGTAACACTTTATTTTACAGTGTTACATATGTTGCATGTATTTACTATAGTATTAACTAGAAATTATGCATAATTACATGCAATTAACCCTAAACCAAACCCTCACCCTAACCCTGTCCCTACAGTACACAGTAAAATCCCCAGAGTTAAATCAACTCTGCTCAGATCACATTTGCTCCCTCTCTAAATAGTGTTAAAGTCACACTGAACTAGTGTTAAAGTAACACTCTTCAGAGATTGAATGTCTTTTATCTTCAGTTGATTTCATCTAAGGCTGTGGCTGAAGTCAGTTGTTGTTCTTGTGTTTCTCTTTTCTTCAGTGATTCTGCTTGTTAACAGCAGGCGTTCATCATTAATGTTCAATCGTCACTTAATTAATTGCTTAATTATCTCATTAACTTTAACTCTGCTTCAGTGTTACTTTAACTCTATTTAGAGAGGGACCAAATGTTATCTGAGCAGAGTTGATGTAAGTACATGTAGTTACTTGTCATTACTCAGTACTTAAATGTATAATTACACTGTAACACTGACACCTTAAAATAAAGTGTAACCGAAATATGAACACAAGTTGCAAAAAATGTGAACTCATGTTCTACCTGAGCTCAGGGCCTCTGGGTCCTTCTTGTCTTGTCCGGCACTGGCTTTGTCTTGTGTTGAGATGTGTGTCATGGAGGTTTTGGTTGGTTCTGATAACTCTTTAGTAGTAGAGGACACCAGTGTAGTTGTAGTAGTCGTGGTGGACGTCATTTTGGCACTAGTAACGGTCTCTGCCGTGTTCGCCAGCGTCGTTTCATGTGAGGAAACACTCTCTGAAGAGGATGTTGTGAGAGTTTCACTCATCAAACTCGATGTGACTGTGGTCGACGCGCTGCTGAGCTCAGTTGCAGAAGAGGTAGCTTCGCTGGAGGTTGTATTTGATGTCGTCTGAGCTGATGTAGAGTCGTTCGTAGTGCTCGAGGAGCTCGCAGGTAAAACAGTTGTTGTTTCACTTGTACTGACCACCGTGGAGAAAGCTTGGCTCGTGCTTCGTCCCTCGGTGACATCTGCTGATGTTGAGAGCGCAGAGGGCGGAGATGTCGATGGATAAGATGCTGTAGTTGCCTCTGTCGCTGTCGATGTGTCAGTTGTGCTGCCAACAAATACCGTCCAACCTTCAAACAAAAACGTCAACAATAAACACTAAAAGTAGTTGAACATTACGTGTAAATTCTAATCGCCACATTACAGCTCAGAAAGAATAAAGTAACACGCACATTTAGAAGTTACACCTATAGTGACGTAAAAGGGAAATTATAGTTTTGCAGGTGCTTTGAATGAATTGGTAGCCTAATATTTGATTTTAGACGTCGCATGTAAATGTAACTTAATTACTTACAACTGCAATGTCATTTCAATTTTTAAAGGTCCGTAAAATAGTTCTTGGCTATATATTGTCGATAATTTATAATAAGTAGCTATAACATTAAATATATCCTCCTAAGTGAACACTATGATAAACATTATAAACATACCTGCTAATATCACCACCGTAGCAAAGTACATCTTCATTTTCCTTCCTCTTTCGCTTCTGACGGCGCGACTGTTTAACAGTTTCTCTATCGCAGTGTAACACATGTGAGTGACAAGAAGGAAATTCTCACGCACAGGTCGTGAGCGCGCAGGCGTGCCCGCCTCCGGTTTACTGTGAGTGTGACCTCTAATAATAATAATGAGATGAGCCAATAAACTGGCGGGCAAATGTGCTTTCGGGGCAGTTAGAAACGATGTATTGTAGCCTATATAGAGTGTAGGCTAGTGGCACGAATTATAAACAGTTTATCTTAAGAGACCTTAGATGTGCAATGCGTGTTATGGCCAAACCTCACCACTAGGTGGAAGCAAATCTAAGGTGATGCTTATAGAGCATTCACTGAGCCCTCTGTTAGTTCGACCAGAAATCAAATTACTCACCATCATGTCGTTCCAAGACCTTCGTTCATCAACACAAATTAAGATATTTTTGATGAAATCCAAGAGGTTTTGTTATCCTCAATTGAAAGCAATGAAATGATCACATTCAAGGTCCAGAAAAGTAGTAAAAGCATTGTTAAAATAGTCAGTGTGACTACAGTGGTTCAACCTTAATGTTAGGAAGCGACGAGAATACTTTTTGCGCCCCAAAACAAACAACTATTCAACAAATTTGTCTCTCCCCTTCATTCTCCTACACTATTTACATAACAAAAAGTATTCTCGTCACTTCCTTACATTAAGGTTGAATCACTGTAGTCACGCTGACTATTTTAACAATGCTTTTACAACTTCTCTGGACCTTGAATGTGATCATTTCATTGCTTTCAATTGAGGATGACAAAACCTCTTGAATTTCATCAAAAAATAACTTGTGTTCCGAAGATGAACGATGGTTTTATGGGTTTGGAATGGAAGGACTTCAATTTTTGGGTGAAATAACCCTTTAAAGTCACCATGAAATCAAAATGGACAATTCATATTTTTATGGAGTACCAGTGTTTGTTATGAATTGTTTATCCGTGCTGACCATTATTTTTTTAATTGCAATCTTTTTTTATTATTATTTTTTACACAACAATCAACATACATACATATTCACATACCAACACAAACAACAACACAGCATACACACAGATATCGTGCTTTTACATTGTGTGCATATAAAGAAAAAAGAGAGAGAGAGAGAGAGAGAGAGAGACCGAGAGAGAGAGAGAGAGAGAGAGAGAGAGAGAGAGAGAGACAGAGAGAGAAAGAGAGAGAGAGAGAGAGAGAGAGAATAACATCCGTAAATCAGCAAAACCTGACATCAGCATCAGTTCGTCCACTTATAATTGGTTTTGAAGATACTCTATGAAAGGACGTCACATGACAGTGAACTTAGGCCCGGAGCCGCTTAAATTAAGTCTTATTTTTTCCAAACTCGAGAACTGTAACACATCTCTGGCCCACTATTTAAAAGAAGGAGGGAAGGACTGTTTCCAATTCATCAAAATCAAGCACCTTGCCAACAGAGAAGTAAAGGCTATACAGTCCAGTTAACTTTTGGACAAAGTGGATTTTTCACACTCCATACCAAAGATGGCCGTTAAAGGATTTGCTAAATATTCTAGAATAGGATACAAAAATCTGTGACCAAAAAACAGACAGACTAGGACATAACCAAACCATATATGTAGCAGAGGACTGCTTACACTTTGTACAGGTGGGGTCAACAGAGGAATACATCTGTGTCAGCTTGGATGAACCACTTTGAATTGAATAACATTTACATTTAGTCATTTAGCAGATGCTTTTATCCAAAGCAACTTACAAGGGGAGCAATCAGGGTTTAGGTGGAGAGAGTGCTGTTCATTCACAATCCCCACCTTCAATTCCTGCCGGCATGGGAATCGAACCAGCAACCTTCAGGTTACAAGCTCGATTCCCTCACCATTAGGCCACGACTACCCACATATATGATAATATAGCCTTATATAATAAGGCTGTGTACAGAAGAGCCATGGACTCTATATAAAGCCTCATTCCATTCCTCATCCGTCAGGCAGATATTAAGCTCCAGTTACGATGAATCTCTTTGTGTATTAACAGAAGTGGATAATAATGATATAAGTTTTATATATAAGCCTCTTTGCTCTCGGTCATCAGGAAAAAGTTGATCAATAGGGTTTGGATCGGAGAGGGAAGGAAAAGAGGTAAAATTCTGGTATCTAGATATCTGAAAAAGTGGTCTTTAGATATTTTAAATTGAGTTTCTAATTGCGCAAAAGATAAGAAGCAACCATCAGAAAAAAGATCTTTAAATGTTAGGATACCTAATGCGTGATCATTCAGAGTCTGAGCAAATCACTGATTTCTGACAACTGGAGCACAAACTGCGAACAATATTTGCCGAATTTGGGCCCAAATCCAGACAGAGTTCCCTAATGCCTCGTAATCTTTGATCAAAATAGCTTCCCCCTCCCTCTTGCAGTGACATCTCTTCTCTTCTCTTCTCTGATGATGTGTTTAGGGGCGGGACAATAACCTGTCACTCATTTGAGATCGACCAATAGCATATCACAAAATTTCCAACCATTCATTCATGGACAAAATCAAGTCCTGCCCTACAATTTGCTCTTGTTCGAGAAGCCGTCTTAAAGGTGTTCGAAATTAATATTTTGAATGTTTATTTTATTTCAAGTAATGAAAACGTTTTTGATGGTTTTAGTTAGTATAACCCTGTTATAGAGTCTAATGTTAAGGGCAGAATGTACTCAAAAGATGAATGATTCAGCAAGCAGCATATAATATAATTGAATATAATATTCCACAAACATTGGTGTAGTTTTACATCGCAACTGCATTGATATACCATTACAGATCCTTCTGGTCCCCATTGTGCCTCTAAAGAAGTTGTTGTTTCTCTAATAAGCTTAAGATGACAAAATGACAAATATAGCAAGACTACAAGCGGAAACAACAGGTTTTGCAGTCTTGTTGTCATATCATTACATATCCTGAGATTACTCAGTAAGGTTTATCCTCATTCCAAACCACATTCCATGGTGATCTGTCACAATATGTATAGAGAGTCATACAGGTGGAGCTCAGGAGGAACAAAGGGCATGTTGACTTTGTTTTGCAACTCTCAAATGCACCATGGTGTTATGGCAATGATATCAGTAACAGTGATATCAGCTGTACAAAACAGAATAAGAAACCTGCTGAAAAGACCAGCATACGGTGGTCAGTCAGCTTCCACTGCTTAGACTTTAGGTTTAACACTGGACTAGACTGGACAACCACATAAACTTCTGTAGCTTACACTGTAAAATTCAATAGTGATTTTAACTCATACTTTTTAGTTAACTTTACTTAATGTCTTAACTTAATTGCAAAACTCTGGTAATCTGGACTATTCACATACTATGTCTTGTTTTACTCATAAAACCCAAGTAATGATTAATGGATTAGTTTGAGTACCACTTTGTCAAGCAAAAAAAAAAGAGTTTTGAGGCTATTTTCTTGATAGACTCTTCCTCATTTCCTCCATTTCTGCAGTTTTCTGTCTCTGTTTGCATTCACTGATTTGCCAAAGTCATCTTAAATGTTCAATTGTCAATTCAACTGAAAAATTTGAGAGAACATCACATAAGCTGACTTCATAAATTGACACTGATTTTCCTAAAATGTTTTATTTTGGACTAACCATTATGGTGGATAGTGTTTCCTTTGCTTGAGCTCTTCATTTATATTCTGCAGTGATGCAACAAGAAATCACCGGTCATATATTCATATGTGACTGAAATTCACAATTCATATATATATATACAGCTCTGGAAAAAATTAAGAGACCACTGCATATTTTTTGTTATTTTGACCAGTTGTTGCTTTTGGAAAATAAATGCTCTAAATTACAATATTTTTATTTGGAATTTGGGAAAAATGTCAGTAGTTTATAGAATAAAACAAAAATGTTAATTTTACCCAAACACATACCTATAAATAGTAAACCCAGAGAAACTGATAATTTTGCAGTGGTCTCTTAATTTTTTCCAGAGCTGTATATGAATTTGATATATATGTTCATATATTACTAAAATATGAATTAAACATATATGTTTTATATATGAATGATGTGACTTCGTATTTGATTCCAAATAATAATCATTTATTAAGTTAATAGTAGCATTTATAAACACATATGAGCAGTTGGTGAAGCTTTTAGGTGGGTTGATACAATTCTTCTAAATTTGTGACAATATTTTGACTACACTTGTGTCACACAGACTTTAATTGAAATAAATTATCAAGTACACTCTACAGTTCTTTTTTTAGTCACTAGAACTCACGTGTAAGTCAACTATACTTACTAAGCTTTAGTCAGTACAACATACTATTCCTATTTCACTTTACTTAGTTTTTTTTAGGGTTAGGGTTAGGGTTAGGGTCATTTTTTCTAAGTAAAGTCAACTTATTACATTTTACAGAAGAGCAGCAAACCAACTTAAGCTGGATTAAGCAGGCAGGGGAAAGAAATATATCAAACACATTGATTCTGTCAGTATATTAGTAGTTGAAAGAGGAAAGATTTACTCAAAGACTCTAAAGCGTGTGACAGTCACTGAGGGGTGTGTTCTGGGAACAGCGGTGGTTTCAGAGTGACATTTCAAACATGCTTTCATGGTTTCGAGTGTTTCAACATATGCATAAATGATGCAACAACCTTAAATGAATGTCACAATGTGCCAACAATGTGAAATGTTCTCAATGCATTTTAAGCAGCAAAAACCCTTCAGAGCAGTGTTATTTAGCTACTACTATAGTTTTTATTAATATTTGGAACGTTTATTTTATGTGAAGTAATGAAAATGTTGTTGATGGTTTTAGTTAACTGTAATAACCCTGTTACAGAGTCTTGATGCAGTAAAGATTAAGGATGGAATTCACTCAAAAGCTGAATGATTGCAGATCATTTGGGCCATAATAACCTTGATTTGATTTGGTTTTCTATCTGGGAAGCGGACAGAAAACAAGACAAGCACTGATTGACAATAGCGAAGTTTTACTGATGTTCTAGATGACAGAAAAATCAGAAAACTTAAATAAGAAGCCTAAAATAATAGAGTTTTTTTCCCCCCTTTTCTTTATTTTTTTCTGCCTTCATTTTTATTTTTGTTACATTGAGGAGTCCAGAATAATAAATCATAATTAAAAGTATAGTGTCCTATAGTAAAAAGTTTGGTTCAAATAAAAGATAAAAGAAAACCTACAGATGAATCGTTCAAAGATTGTGCATCAATTTTTTTTGGGGGGGGGGGGGGGGGGGTTGAAGATTTTTTGTATAATTAAAATCGTTGCGTCTTGTTTTCTTCAGTAGAAAAAAATATAGAAAATTGAAAACAGCTTATTCCATTCTATTATAACTTTATTAACAAATCATTTATTCGAAATAAGCACCATCATCAGCACCAAAGTCTCCCCTACAAATTTTTCGTATCGCACGTGACGTAATGCCAAGTGGGCGGGGCCCTACAGGTGTGTCCAGAACAGGCTGTCGAAACCGAGAGCAGTTTTGATGTTGACGAGACCGACAGTCACGTGACATTCAACAAAAGTCAGATTCTGATCCTCCCACTAGAAGTTTCAGCTGCCATTCTACCTTTTAAACACCGCAAACAAAGTAATTAATTCCCAGCAGGGCTTTTTTTTTTGTATTTGTGCGTGATCTTCCAAATTTATCATGCGAACTCCTGGAATTTTTATTTTCGGGATGGTGCTCGCACCTTGCGGGTGGATCCTGGAGCTGACCAGCACCGTGGCACCAGCCTGGCGCACGATTAACAACATCCCCGGAGAATCTCAAGATCTGGTCCTCCAACAAGGATTATGGGACATCTGCAGAACTTTCTCATCATCCCGGGATATTCTTTGCAACCAACCGGACACGCAGTACTTCGGCGCTCAGATCATACAGATCGCGCGAGGACTGATGCTGGCGTCGCTCATTCTCAATGTCATTGCCATCGGTGTAGCGTCAGCCGGAGTCCGATGCTGGACTGATACACCGCAGTGGACCGTCGCTGGGATCGGAGGTCTCCTCATCTTCATCTCAGGGGTCCTCACCATCATCCCAGTGGCGTGGTACACTCACACCATGACCTCCATCTTCTCCACATCCACCGACATTCGTGTAGGATACTGCCTGGTGCTGGGCTTCATCGGTGGGATCCTGGAGGTGCTCGGAGGTTTGGTGATGTCCATCGGGTTGTGTCGGCGCTGTGACGGTCGGAATCGCGATCAAAGGCCGATGATAAATGCGGTGAAGTCCGCGCGCGACCCATCTCCACCGCACAGAGTCCCGGTGCCCAGCGTGAGCGGCGCGAGCAGCGCGAGCAGCGTCCCGTATTACTCCAAACGAAGCGAGATGGACTTCACACGAGCGAAGACGCAACAGGATAGACCGGCGAACACAGCGTCTAAAGCACGACCTTACGACTCAGATTTGTAAAATATAAACTTTTAACCTCGTGAACGCAAGATGCTTTACGAAAATCACCGTGGGAACCATCGCTCCCGCTTGAAATTTCCGTATAGAGTTCATCAACCAGATTGATCAAATCAGTCTCTCCAATGTCAACGTTTCATGTCTTTTTTTTTGAATGACAGTGCCTTGAGAAATCATATTAGACATATTGTGGAAAAAAATGTGTCATAAATGCACAATGGAATAGTAAAATAGCCTATATTGTTATAAGTCACTGTAAAATTTACAGTAAAAACAAGCGTTAAAAGGAAGTGGCCCAAAGTTTAAATAATTATTTTTATTGCCATTTATGTTTTGTTACATTTTAGGTTTTTAGTTCATGTTGAACATTATGTAAGTGTGCGTTTGTGCATTGATTAACAATAATTCATCATTCATTGTTATCAGTGTCATATTAACTTCTCAGCGATGATATTTTGTCAGAGTTACCATTAGGCCAACATTTTGTATTGTTAAGGGTTATATTTGGTCAGTTTGGTTTTATACTTGGCACTTTATAATGTAAAGCCCTTATCATTTTATTGGCAGAACCTTCTATGTGTTTTTGTGGCACACTGGGCTCTAGTGTGTAAATACAGTAACTTAACAGGAACCTAAAGTTTGTACAGTTATACCAACTACAAAAAGCAAACATTCTTCTGAAGTAAGCTAATCTTTGTGTGTCTGGTGTGTGTCTCTGTAGAAAAAGGATGTCATTGTTTTTTTGTTTTTTTTTACACAATGTTGTAATTTACTTCCATCCATCAATTGTAATGCAAATGATCGAAGGCTGTTTATATGAAGGCTTTATGTATGTAATAAATTAATAAATTATGAAACTAAAAATCGCTCATTTTGAACAATGTTGCGTACAACTTCATGTGTGACGATAATAAATATCATCCTCAACGTTTCCATTAATATGCTATTTTTAATTGTGAAGTCTATTTTCCCACAAAAAATAATTACATGACATCAAGTCATTAACTTATGTCTCCTAACAATAAGTAATTCATGATATAAAAAGTTTAAATTATGACACACTTCATAAGTTTAAAAAGGAGAAATAACGAATCGAAATTATGACAAAAATGAAAAACTGTGAAGCAGATGTTAATCAAACCCTAGACAATTATTTGGCTAATAGAAACTAATTAATGAACTATAAATTTACAGCATATAAAAGAACAATAAGGAGAAGGCATATGAATATAGATAAACATCTTATGTGATGAAAACATCTATTTTAAGACAGTTTTGAACTATAGGTGACTGAAACCAACACAACCTTAGACCGAACACGTTTGTGCAGATGAACTTTTGGCCTGAAACCTCCCTGTCAGTCACCGTGAACAGCTTTTCTCAGTGACAACTTGCCCCAGTCTACTTTTATTTTTTATCCCCTAGCCCTTTGCATACTGGTATTCCAGGTATTCGCTGAAACATGGCATGCAGTAAAAACCAGTTTTGTCTGAGTTTGAACCAGGCATTCGACACCACACCCTTCAGATGCTAATAAGACAGATCCACCTCCTCAAGGTTTCAGTATGTTTCTTCTTAAGCACCAGACACACTTGACTCGCTTCAGACGGGGCCCGCAGCTCAACCCTCAACCATGCGCACTCCGGGGATCTTGATATTCGGCATGGTGCTGGCACCCTGCGGATGGATCCTGGACCTGACCAGCACGGTTGCGCCCAACTGGCGCACAGTCAACAACCTGGCAGGGGAAGCTGTGGATCTGGTGGTGGAACAAGGAATCTGGGACATCTGCAGGACGTCGACGGCATCTAGATCGCAACAGTGCAACCAGCGTGGCAACGACAAAACCTACTTTGACAATCAGATTATTCCGATCGCTCAAGGAATGATGATCGCGTCCTTGATCGTGACCATAATTGGCCTGGTGGTGGCAATACCTGGAGTCAGATGCTGGAACGACCGACCGAGGTGGTTCCTGACTTCTATTGCCGGCATCCTCATCTTCTGCTCCGGAGCCCTGACCCTCATTCCCATCGCGTGGTACACCCACCTGCTCAACAGCCTCAACTCCACCTCGGTAAAACGAGACCCACTGAGAGCGGATGACATCCGTGTAGGATACTGCATCGTTTTGGGCTACATCGGAGGCATCATGGAGGTCCTCGGTGGGATAGTGATGTTCGTCGGGGTTTGCTCCTGTTGCGGTGGACGGAACCGCGGAGAAAAGCCTCCAGCCAGAACAACGAGGCAGACGGCCAGGCCGACGGACAGACCGATGCCTCTGCCGAGGGTCAACATACCGAGAAGCAACAGCAGCAGAAGCAGCGTACCGTACACGCAGAAGTCACTGGACGACGACCTGGACTTCCCAAGAGCCAAACCGCGGGACATGGGATCCGTCAACACTTCCTACACTGGAAGACCTTACGACGCTGATCTGTAAAATGATTGGTTACTACATACTGTGAATATTATTTTGCCACTTTGTGAACGCCGACAACCGTCAAAGACGTGCTCGCTGTCTTCAGCTCGAGCGCATGCTTTTTTTTTTTCACTCTTTTTCTTACTTTTACAAGCACTGTTTACAGCAATCACTGACTGTGAACTCTGAGGTGAAGTAACATGAGGGCTTTAACTTTAGAGTTGTAAATAGCAAAATGTAACTTTCTGTTGAAGGTTTGTAACGCGGGTTAAAATCAACTTCGTCTTAATGAAAAAAATGTATTAATACTGCAGGATTTGAGAAAAGTGAATTGTGCAATATTTTTTTTTTGCTGTGTGAATACAACCTAAGCTTCGTCAAAAGGGTTATTAGGGCTTTCTGTGATGCAGTACAACGAGTAAGACTGGTTGTTTCAGTTTTAGCATGTGGGTCATGTCTGCACGCTCACCTGATCCATGAGTCATGTGAACAATGCAACAAGAGTCATGAAGTAGAAATACACTGGTTTAAATAAAAAAAAAAAAAAAACATGATTTTGTGGATATGCAATGTTTTATATACATAAATATATTAAATTAATTTGAGATATAAATACTTTCTGCCAAAGCTTAATCAGCTGTTTAATGAAGTAAGCAGATAACTTGCGTTCAGTCTGGAAGCATTAAACACAAATTTCTGCAGAACAAAACATGAAATATATTACAACAATAAATGAATGACGTTCATTAATTATTAACTGTAAAAACAGATGAATTTAAGAGCGGCAAGGTGTAACGGAGGTTAAATGGTAATAAAACCATCCAGGTAAAGGAAGTGTAAATAAGATCTTTCTGACTTTATTTAGCTGGAACTCATCAGATCATGTAATATTTCTCATCGCTCAGGGTTTAAGGTTTGTGTGGTTTCAGCAATACAACAGCTTTTAAATTTCTTTGTAACCATTTTTTTGTATTAAAGTAATATTTATTAAAAACAAATAGTGTTGTTCATGTGTATCGATAACTACTATTATTCAAATAATATGGCAACAGCTTTTAACACTGGTTAAAAAGAACAACCACAATATAATAATATACTTTAGACTTTTGTAAAACCCAAAAACTTATACAAAAATGCACTCTCTATAGAAATGTATGGGATAACCATTGTAATTTATCATCCTACTAAATGTATACACTTGATGTTTATTATTGCATATGTAATGATGACAGAATTAATTCACTTCATTAAAAATGTCAAATGGAAAGTCCTTTAATTTCATGTGCAAACATAATGCAAAAAATATAGCAAATACTGTTGAAACACATTGAATCAATCTTTCAGTTTGTCTGAATTACGATTGAGAAATGGAAGAAGTCAATTATATACACACACAAAAAATCTTTATTATAAAATACTGTACAAAAAAAAGTTTTGCAAATACAACTGAGATCTATTAAAATGTTATGACTGTTTTACATAAATGTTTGAAAGAGAGATACTGATCTGTGGCTTTCAGTCATTGAAACTCACCCGTCAGGTACATGAGCTAAATATAACCGCATAAAAACATCGCTGAAATACCGGGCATGTTTCAGAAACTAGTCAATGCATGTTTAATATGATTTAAATGCATCTCCCCCTGCAGGAACACCAGCTCAAACCATTTTGAAATCATCTAAAAGTGCTGTGAACTTCACATCCAGTAGTTCTCAGTTAAATGTTGAGCTACTTCAACACCTAGAACATATGAATGCATTCAAGCACCTTCAGTGTGAGTTAAATGTCACGGTGGAAAGTCGATTTATTGATGCATAAGTGCTTTATGCGTTGTACTGTTTGGAGAGAGAGAGAGAAAAAAAAAAGAGAGAAACAGTGCAAGTTTAATTTTTGTGACCATAGATGTGTGACCATAGAGTCATCGTCTGTGTTGTAGAATGACAAACCTGTTTTATGGCACGCCGCATTAAGACACGTTAAAGTTGCTCTCCATTTCTTATCAAGGATTCTTCAGCGGCCTTTTTTCTGTCGACAAAGTGATCAAATCAGTTTATAGACTTCAGGAATGTGTGGTCTCTTTTTAATGATTAAAATAGAAAAATAATGAAGACTTTAAAACTGCTATAAAATCAAAGCCCCAAGTTGTGTCCTAAATCTGAAGCTGACGTCACAAAAACGGGTTCCTTTAGGCGCTGTACCAAAAATAACCACCAAATGTGACGATCACATTCCATTGAATATTTCATGCGTTCTCATCTGTCAATTATGGAACCTCAAGTCTCATACCTTTCCGACGACATGCGTTTTGTCAAGATTAGAAAAAGATGTGACAACAAAACAGTGTGGAAAATTATTTTGAGGAGGAGCGTTTTTAAGAGCGTTTTCCAGTCAAATTTAAATCAAATAAAAATAGCTATATGGAGTTATATATCGTTATCATGAATTCTCATACAGTGATACAAGATTGGTCATTTCGCCCAGCCCTACTGTATAGTATATTTTAAAAACCTTTACAGCATTTCACTGTACTGTAAATGTGCTGTAAAACTTATTTTCTTTACATATATGCGTGTGTACTGTACACACATTAATAATCATTTTCTAGAAGTTTTTAGATATATTTTCCGGTGTAAAATAATGATTTACACATTCATAAACTTGGAGACATTTTACAAAACGAACTAACGTTACCGTCACTCCTACAAATAAAGCTTCTTTATTGGCATTGATGGTTCTGAGAAGAACCTTTACACAGAACATTTTCATTCCACTAATTGTTTAATATAGTGATAAAAAAAGTTCTTTAGATGATTAAATTGCTCTTCACACTAAGAAAACATGGCTCTTTTAAGAACTCTTCGATGAAAGGTTCTTTGGGGAACCAAAAATGGTTATTCTATGGCATCACTGCAAAAAAAACCCCAAAAAATCCTATTGAAATTTTTATTTTTAATAATGTGGTCATAAAAAGTTGAAATGATCATGTCATGTCCTCCTCTATAGTTTTTCCTGCATTATTTGTTTGCGCCACATGACTGATTCAGCAGACAAACATTTTCCAAATATTAATAAGCTGTGAAGCAGTTTTTAATAAAAGATGGTCAAACTACTTACTTTTGTTTTTTTCAGTAATTTTATTCAGTTATTATCAGTTTTATCACCCTGACATTTTTTAATGTAAAAAAAATGCATTAACTGCATTTTTGAATACATTAATTAAAAAAAAAAAAAAAAAAAGAATAAACAAACAAAAAAGTAATCCAGGAAAAAAGTCTCACCTCTTCTTTGCCTTTTGCCTTTGTCGGAAAAATGCCAGTCCAAAGACCAGGATGAGAAAGCCGACGATGAACACCAGGACGCCGAAGGTGAGCGGCACCGACAGAGCCTCATTGATGGTTTCGTTACAGGAGTCTCCCGTGTATCCCAGATTACACTCACAGCTGGGCTCCCCGTTCACAAGCACACATCTTCCATACCGGCATATGACACGGACACACGCAATCAGATGACGAGACACCACACCACCTTCATCCGGAGGTCTGGTGGCAGGGGCAGACATGTCCAAACTCTGGAGAGAAACACATGCAAACTGCATAAACCATAAATCTCTTTCAACCTCAAAATCACTTAGTGACAACAACAGTAACAGTGACGTGCCACTTCCTACAAGTTTGTGTCTCTCAAATCCATTCCTCCCAGAATGTTTCAGATGCCTCCCTATATTTTAAATGAGTTGAGTCAGAGGTTTTAATGAAAACAGGTGTGCAAGTAGGCGGGTCTCCAGAGCTGGAGTTGAGAAACATTGCTCTAGGCAACGACACGGAGTCGTTTTTCAGAATCTCTCTTATCAAATCTAATTAGAAGACAGCAGAAATATCATAAGCTCATAGAAATATGATTTTAAAAAAAGTGGTTCAGTGACACAACAAACCTTAGGTGTTAATGGAGAGGTTTAATGAACAAAGACGCAATGGAAAAAATATACTTGAGATTTACTTATTGATCATAAATGGAGAAAAAACATGATGCGAAATATTATTACAATTTAAAATAACCGTTTTGTACTGTAATATGTTTTACAATGTAATTTATATCCACTGATCAAAGCTGAATTTTCATCATCATTACTCCAGTCTTCAGTGTCACATGATCCTTCAGAAATCATTCTGATGATCAAGAAACATTTATTAATTTATTATTAATGTTGAAAACAGTTGTGCTGCTTGAAATGTAGTATTTTTCTCATATATACACATGTCTCTGTCAGTTGCATGTGATGGACTTTAAGATGCGTCAGTGCTGCGTTTCCCCCTTAAACCATAATTGTTTAATAATTTTCTCTGTTGGAACCAGTGGATTGAGACACTAAGTTAGCAAATCCAAGCTAAATAAATGTGAACTGAATTTCTAATAAAATTTCAAAGCCTAACAGGCTCGAACAACTAAAACAGAGTAAGGCAACATTGTGCAATTCCTGTTTTTTACTAGTTAAACTAGTCAACCATCTAATTCAATTCTTATTTGAGCTTTCCTTTTCTGAGAAAGGATAACTAAGAAAGAGGTGAAAGGCGATGCATGTCATCTTAAAACATATTCTTAATTACAATGAAAAGTAAACTAATTCTTAAGAAATAGCCTACATGATATATATATATATAAAAAAATAATCTCAGTGTGCAAACTAGAAGCAAATGTATAGTTTTTTAGACAAGCTAATGAATATATCTGAAACACCAGCCCACATTAAAACAGTGACAATAGAAGCATTCAGAAAGCGTTATTTCTCTCAGAAAGAGACAAAATAACTACAGCAAGAGAGAACAAATACTCACCATTTTCCAAATCAAAGGTGGACGCCACAATTAAAAGTGAAAACGCTAGGTTATACAAATGTGGACGCCAAACCGCTGACAGAAAAGCCTTCAGAGGAGCTTGAATGGCTTTACACAATAAGAATAAAGCAATGTTCCCAAAGCAGGAGACCCACCCATTCTCCACAACACCAGGTAACTCAGTGAAACAGGATTCCTGTCTGCTCGCCTGGCATATGTGCGAGGAGGAGTGAACTTCAGGACAAATAAGGGCCAGGTGTAGATAGCAGAGCAGTAACATTTTAACAGCATTTAAATCAGTGTTGTGTGGTGCATCATGCGGGCGCCGCTATAAACAATCACAATGTTCTTCTCGGCGAGAGTCTCGCGCTGCAGCAGCGCCTGAAAAGCTCACGTGAAGATATGTCTACTTAATATGTGTGAACGTAAGATTCGTATTTTAGTGAAGATATGATAAAATATAGATAAATAAATGATAAATATATGAATATAGTTAAATAAAATTAAGTCACACGATAGCTTTATGTGAGAAAGAAATCGAAAACCGACTCACGGAGGCCATGAATCACTCCGACCGTGTTTGCGACAGTTCAAGATTCAAACAAATAACGGTAGCCTAGTGAATTTTTATGGTCAATCTACAATATTATATAATAATCTTGTTCAGACAAATATGGGTTACGTAAGCAGTCCGAGAGGCTGTGCTGTATCTTGAATAAATCAAGGGGCGTTTTCGTGCCTCCAAACCCTTCAGCCGTGACTTATTCAAGATGCAGCACAGCCTCGAGTACCTTATTACTTTTATAAAACGGTTACCACACAATATAAATATTAAAGCCAAACATATGTATCAATGCTACTTTCATGAAGTAAAATCAGTAATTGCATTCCTTGCGCCGGAAAAAATAGTCCCTGATCGTGAACAGCAACAGTTACATTGTTACACCATTAGATGGCGCCAGTCAGTAGCGAAGACTTTACATTGAAAACACGGAACAAGATCGCAACTGACAAATTTTAACTAGAGCCGTCAGTCACGGAAAACTGTTAAAATGACAAGACATTGCAGCGGACATTTTAAGCAGATTTTTATCATGAACAAATACTGACCTGTACATAATACAGCTTCAGTGAACAATATCAATTGACCCTTCGCAAAGACCCGCCCCCTTTAGTTACTGTTGCTATGTCCGACATGCCATGCGCTCTCACACCACACATCATGTTCTCACGCAGTGAAAAATACATCCTGGAGCAAAGTGGACACTGACAACGTATGAAACAGTTTCATATTTAATGTATCGTAATGTTTTAAAGCAGTTTAATCAATAAATAGCGTCTAGTGTGTGTTTAATGTGTGGTGACAGATCGCTGTAGCTCCTCGATCATCTCTTCATACTAGTTCATTTATAGCATCAAATAAACATGAATGAACATCAGAAGGAATGTTGTTTCAAGACGTGATTCAAGTTCACCAACGTTAATCTACTAACTCCCCTGACCGCTTTGACCGACAAAATGGTGGATTCAGGCTCATGATTGGTCAGATCGCCTGTCAATCAAACTGTTTGCGAAGGGTCAGCTTAGAGTGGTTGTGTAGGTGTACACAGAACCGTTGGGTGAAGGTCATAGTCATGAATACCAATCAGAATCAAGGACAGGAACTAACTTTTATAAGCGATCTTAACTATAAAATGAGGTGGATTTACAACTGTAAAATTGGACAAAACTGTAGATATCATTGCTAAACCGAGTGTGTTCTCCAATGGTTCAGACTGTTGTCAGTGACCGTTCAAGACTCAAATGAACTTGATTTTTTTAGTGAATCAACAATACTGTTACAACATCTTGAACGTGTTACTATGTCTCTGGAATAATGTAAAATGTACAGCTATATATGAAATAACGGATCCGTCTCGGCTGGTGTTTGTCACATAGTAGCTAATGTCAGTTTCATGAACCATTCATTTATTAGAAGCGATTCACATTCTGCCTCAGTAAAGACGAATCTGTTGAATCTTTTGTATTTGAGTTGAAAGAAAAATATTGGTTTTAAGATTCAACACTAATAGTATTGAGTATTTGATGTAGCCTACTTTCTATTAAGTTCTTTGCTTTATGAGATTGTACATTTATAATCTTTTTTAAATGACCATTATAAATTCACAGTAGCCCGACTTTAATTTGAGTGGCAAAGCTGCCAGAAAACCTGAAATAATCTGAACCGTTGAGATCAGCATTTTATATCATGGAGGCCTGTATAGAATTCCACAGAAAAATACATATTTAGCCTCATGCAGAATTTAAACAAGCATTCATTGACGACGATGCACATCCCTTGCATGTTGCAGCATTTATGAAATTTTGTGGTCCTTTCAACTTTAACACGAGTAAATCTCATGTGGGCCAATATAATAACAAACAGAAGACAAGACAATGAAAAACTGGTTCCACGAATCAAAACAATAACTGTAATTTGTTGGGAGAACATCGCTTATGACCTCAATGTCCTTGATCAATAGTGACCAAAAAAACAAGTTATAATTATTAATAAACCAGAGGTTAATCTTTCCATGAACAAATCATTTTGTCCCACAGACTGTGACACTCTTGATTCACAGCAGAGTCTCTTCCTCGTTCAGATTCTGGTTCAGGTTTCATTGAGGGGATTGGGTGGAGCAACAGGACTGAAAGTAGGCTGGTTTTGCATAACCAAACAAGCCTTTTGTGCTTGGCTGGAGTCACTTCAGTCTGCCTCTACGCACAAGAAACACACACACAGCAACTAACCAAGCACTAAATCCTCAAAGCTCTGAACGTGAGAACTATAGGAAAATACATGATCATAAAATAAGGGCACATTTACAACTGTATGATAGAGACACTACAACACTGAACAGCAGATCAACTCACTGTTTACACACACACAACCATCTTAAGGTTTCACAACCCCATCGCATTTCTGTTTTGGCATTAACCTTGTTCTTTCCTTTTAAGTGCTGTGTAAATATTTCACATGTTGCAAGTTTACACATGACGGGCATTTCTTGAATTTAGACTTTGCGATGGTTTAACACGACAGCCCTTTTTCATGTAAAAGCTGTTTTTTTTTACTGGAATAAGTAAACCACACCATATTTCTTGCAATGTCAATTGTTTTATTAGACATTTAAAAAAAATAAAAATGAAATAAATTAGCTGACAACAGGGGTGGTGACCGCTGGACCGATCGGAGCCTACAGGAAAGAGGGAGAAAAAAAAAGTCATAGGATTGAATTATTAATCAACTTGAGTATTAAAAAAAAAAAAACTCAATTCTACATGATCAATTCATACGTTTACACCGTGTCTACACCGGACGCGAGTGGCATGACGACAAAATGGCAATAGAACCCATTATAATCAGTGATGTTGAGCGACAAATCTCCGACAGTAAACTGATGCCTCGTTCTATTTATGATGTACTGACAGGACAAATGCTTTGCAAAGGGTCTGGTGTAGACATTACTCACCCTTATGTCATTCTAATCCTCTATTATACTTTTGTGGACCACAAAATTAGAACTTCGAATGCCTAGGCAGCTTTTTTTTCTTTTTTTTTTTAAATTGAGCCTGGGAAAATCACCAGTAGGAGGAGGAGAAAAAAAAATGCATATCAGTGTCTAAAGTTTAGTAATTCGTCCCCTCAGTTTATTTGCACCAACTGCAAAACCTTGGCCACGGATTTGCGGGTCTTGTTTTTTCCTTCTCCTACAGGTAACTTCCCAGGCTTTCCATAAAATGAAAACAAGTGAAAAAAGACGGACAAAAAAAGACAGACAAACAAAAAAAATAAAGTCAGAAAGAAAAGAAAAAAAGGAGACAAAAACAAAGAAAGATAAAGACAGAAAAAGAGACAGAAAGACAGATGTAAGCTGCATTCTTCAAAGGCCGCATTCAAAAGCCAATTGCATCACCAGGGCGAAGGCTGTCCGAGGTCGAAATCTTTGCTGAATTGACCCTTCACAAACCGTTTGATTGACCCGATCTGATAGATCTGACCGATCATAACCCCAAATCCGCCATTTTGTCATCAAAGCGGTCAGGGGAGTTAGTAGATTAACGTTGGTGAACTTGAATCACGTCTTGAAACAACATTCCTTCTGATGTTCATTCATGTTTATTTGATGCTATAAATGAACTAGTATGAAGAGATGATCGCTTCACGAGGAGCTACAGCGATCTGTCACCACACATTAAACACACACTAGACGCTATTTATTGATTAAACTGCTTTAACAAATAACAATGATATATTAAATATGAAACGGTTTCATATGTCTGTCGAGAACATGTGTGGCGTGAGAGCGCATGGCTTGTCGGGCAAAGCAACAGTAAACGGGGCGGGTCTTTGCGAAGGGTCATCACACACACGTTGTGTTTTCATGGTTTATGGGGACATTCCATAAGAGTAATGGTTTTTCTACTGTACAAACTGTACATTCTGTCCCCCTACACTACCCCTACCCCTAAACCTACCCATCACACTAAATGTTCTGCTATTTTACATTTTCAAAAAAAGAATTCTGTATGATTTATAAGCTTGTTTCCTCTTGGGGACCAAAAAAATGTCCCCACAAGATCAACATTTACTAGTATTACTGTACCTGTGGGGACATTTGGTACCCGTAACGTAGGGAACGAACACACACACACGAGATGTGATTACAGAGTTTATAAAAAAAGTACAGAAACCTCACTGTACCTGCTCTGGATCGTACAACTCATTGGAAAAGTTTTGAGAGAAGGTTGTATCCTCTTTCATGTCTGTAGTCACAAGACTCTCTTTTTCAGTTGCCTCTTCCCTTGCTGCTTGTGCCCTTCTGCAAATAAAATCATATTGGGATAGATTGGGATAGGGAAGTCCGTGGATAAGAAAATATGTATCTATTTTACTAAATAAGTGGCAAACCTCCTCTTGAGGATGACGGCGGCCACCAGAGCTCCTCCGAAGAGGAAGGTGAGCGTGAGAGCGAGGGCAGTGGAGCTGGAGCTGGAGCTCTGACAGAGATCCCCGCTGTAACCCTCCTCACACTCACACACCGGCTCACCCTTCACGCTCACACACTTCCCGTGACTGCCGCATCGATCACCACATGACTGACGGCCCAGATTGTTGTCTCGAGATGGAGAGAGTTTGTCAGACGAGTCGAGAGTGTAAGGCCAAGATTTGGATTTGACACCCGGTTTGGTTTTCATATGGACACCTGTCAAGCAGGAAATCATTCAAGAGTTTTGAACATTAATATCAGATTCAATTTTCTATTACAATAATCTACAAGATGACAAATGCCCACCGTCTCAAGTGCCTTACTGCTTCTATAAAATGATTTTAAACACTTAAAATATAAAACAAAAGTAATGAGCCATATCACATGATAGCGGGTAATTTAAGCATGGATGGAAAGCTGTACTGACCAATCAGAAACCAGGACTGCTCACCCTAATCTAAACATGATATATTTGATGTTTAGAAGAACCAAGAATCACTCACAATCCTCATCCGAGCCATCCTGGCAGTCTGGGACCTGGTCGCAGAACTTGGACACAGGGACGCACTTGAGGCCGTCAGCACAGGCTTTACTGCCCACAGGACACTTGAGGTTGGAAACGCATTTAGTCGTGTTCACAGAATGGTAGTCCTGCGCGCAGCGACACGAGCGTCCGCCTGGATACGGCAGGCACAGGTGACTGCAGCCCCCATTGTCTTCAGAACAGACGTTGGTTCCTGTTGGGTTAAAAAGACAAAATCATGCGTCACATGAGGGTTACAGCTCTTACAGTACTGCAGTGTTGGCACCGAAATACTAGCGTACGTGCATTTCTTATTTTTAAATAAAGAAATATAAATTAGGAGATGAAGCTAAAAAATATAAATGAAAAGTAAAATAAGGTGAAATGACGATGAAAGAAATACATATATTTAAATATTTATCGTTTACACAATGAAAATAAGAAATAATATAAGATGAAGTAAAAATAATGATAAAAATAAATAAGATAAAGTAAAATCAGATAAATGTTAAAATAAAACATTAAAAATAAAAAGGTAGATCAAGTAAAAGAAAAATATAAAAGATAGATATAAATAAAGTAAAATAAGGTGAAATGATGATGAAAGAAATACATTTATATTTAAATTTATAATGTTTACACAATGAAAATAAGAAACAATATAAGATAAAGTAAAATAAAAAAAAGATCTAAATGATAAGAAAACAATACACAATAAAAATGATAAAAATCATGCACAAAAGTAAAATCAGATGTTAAAATAAAACATTAAAAATAAGGTAGATCAAGTAAAAAAATATAAAAGATAAAAATAAATTTTATAAAGTAAAATAAGACCAGCAAATATGTAAATCTCCATTTTTTTCAGACTAATCAAATTGTCAAAAGTCTTTATCGCTATGGTTTATTTGTCTCTAGAAATGTAAGGCCAAATCAAATGCATTGTGAGAAACTACAGTGTGCCGTTATATACTGTGCATTGGCAAATATATTGGATCTAGGCATTTCAAGTATACAATGAATGCACAGAATACAGTTACAGTACATGTACTTCACAACCATAGAATTGCCTGAACTTCTGAGCACAGCCAAGCTAAGGAGTGTGGAGTGTGTATTAGTGACGGGACAGGTTCAGGGGTGTGGTGACAGTAAGAGGAGAACTCTAAATGTGTCTTTTGTGCGGCCAAGCTCCCTGAACACAAGTGACGTGCCCGAGTGCAGCTCAGATGACTCTCGCCCTCACGGAGAGGGAAAAAAGGACCAGAAAAATACCTTTCTGACTGGACTTGCTGTAAGCCTTCAACTCTATAATGTTCGTCTTCACCTCAAACCACATCTGTTTGGGCTGGAGGCCATCGGTGTGCCATACTTGAGTCGTACCTGTGTCAAGAAGAAAACGGATGGACAGGTTTTTGGTTTTTGCAATTCTAATTATCTGTTTAACATGTTGCATTAATTAAATTTCATGTGCATTGCATTATTCTAGCACAGAAAAGCATTTAATAAATGCAATGTCTTTATTACCTGAATAACCTGTTTAGAAGATTTTCTCAGCAAAAACTGATATTTTTAGGAGTTTGATTAATCAGCATATCATGAAATTTGGTTACAATGAAAGAATTTATAACTAACATTTTGTAGAGTTTAACACTATTAATTTTTGTTCCCATAAAAGACTGTCCAAGTTTTATTTTAGACTCACTTGAGATTTGGTATATTTTAAGACAGGAAGTTAATGGCTTGATGCCATCTACTGGCACCTACACAGAACTGCATTCTATGGAAACTGGATTTCTGGAGGTCTTGAATGATTACCGTTATCCAGGGTGATCCAGAAGTAGATATTCTCAATACGAGCAAAAGACATAATGAAGGATCCGGTGCTGTACTCCTTATAATTAGAGCCGTCTATATTAATAGAGCTTATCAGTTCACTGCCTGGAAAAAGGAAAAAAAAAGTTGGCATTATTGATTGTTTGAACAAATTGAATGGCTTATTTTGTTCTGTGAAAAGTTTCTTCCAAACAAACATTCAATTTCCACAGGTAGAAAAGAGTTTAAAATAAGGACAGTAATCCGTTCGTCATACGTGGATTACTCAATTAGCAGGATTTCATCGATTTGACATGATCCAGGGCTGTTTGGTTCTTTGAAGCTCATCCAGGAGTTGCGGTCATAGCAACAGGTCCGTGAACTCAAACCTGCTCAGGTGCAGGATTACTTCATGCAAATAAAATTAGATTTTTTTTTTTACATTTTTTAATCATTTAGCAGATGCTTTCTCATGTTTTGGAAAATCTAGTATTTAAAACACTACTACTAATAATCTCCTACTAATAATCTCCTACTAATTATTATAGTAGTATTATTATAATAGTATTAGTATAATAATACTAATAATTATAGTAGTAGTACTAGTAGTATTATATTATTAGTAGTAGTATTATAGTATATTATTATTATCATTATTATTATTTAGTAGTAGATTATTAGTATAATACTAATAATTATAGTAGTACTAGTAGTATTATAGTATTAGTAGTATTATTAGTAGTAGTATTATAGTATATTATTATTATTAAGTAGTAGTAGATTAGTATAATACTAATTATAGTAGTAGTAGTATATTATTATTATTATTATTATTATTATTATTATTATTATTATTATTATTATTATTATTATTATTATTATTATTATTATTATTATTATTATTATTATTATGTAGTAGTAGTAGTAGTAGAAGATTAGTATAATACTAAAATACATTTTATATTAAATAAAAAAGTAATCCTGCCCACTACCGGTCCATACTAAATACCCATCTTTTCTCAGGTGTGCCGAGTTCAGTCTTGATTTGGTATTTATTATATTATATTAAATGAAATGACAGATTGAATCAGAGACCTTGACTGTTAACAGTAAAACATGGTCTCATTCCATTTTAAGTTTACATCTTCCTAACATTCTGCACAAAGGGTCTGTATGATGTCACTGCCTGTGTCACAATTTTATGGAATAATCTGTTATTTATTTGTTTGTTTTTTTATTAAAAAGAGTATCAAATGAAACACTGTTTTAGAATATTCTAAAAATATATGCAGAGACAGGAAGTTACTCTCCATTAACCATTTTAAAACTATTGTGCTTTACATTCTATATCGATCTTCCGTTAGATTGAGTTCTCAAAAAGCACCGATATCAATCTACACTTATTTGCAGAAAAGGTAATTTAACTTTTGCTTTTAACGCACCAATATCTGCCCAATACAGCGTTGTTCCCTTCTCAGAAAACACGAGTGAAGCAGGCATCTTTGCTTTGCTCCAGAGCAGTGTGCGATTCTTCCCGTCCATATGAGCGCAGTCGACCTGGGGCAGCGGCTCGGACCCTCTCTGCATCACTGTGACGAAGCAGAACCTGCCCGTAGGAGGGTGTAGGGCGATGGAGATCGCTCCCTCGAGTCCAGCTTGCAGTATCAGGCTGGTGTACTTCCCTCCAGGGGAAGTGACGTAAAGGTAGGGCATCTTGACGCTGCTCCAGTACAGGTTACGCGTGACCCAGTCCACAGCTAGAGCGGTCACCAGGTCCCCTTTGAGCTGAAGCACGTGACCTACTGGTATGAAGTCAGAGCTGCCTAATTTGAACTGAGCTACAGAGCCCCGTCCTGCATCAGCAAGGGAAACGGTGTGGTCTTTGAGGAGCAGATCGAAGTCTGAAGCCTCATTCACACCAGGGAGAGTCAAGGAACGATGCTCTGGCCACGTCTTCAGCCCAACTTCTCCTTGAAGGTTGTTGGTGAAGATCTGAGCAGAAGAGAAGTCAGTGAATTAACAATGGCTCATTATTCCTTAAAGGAACACTGAGGGTTCAGTAAAAGTTCAATTGATGGCATTGTTGATTACTACCAAAAAAGCCGCATTCCTCTTAAAGTTACTGATTATTACACACACAAAAAAAAAATAAAAAACTAATAGTATTATAACTTTACACACAAGTCACATTAACACATTGCTTACAGTGTATTTTAACAGTTTAAAGATTGGCACCATTAACTTCCATTGCTATGCCTCAATTAAAATAAACCCAAGTGTATAAATTTAGAATAAAATTATAAATACGTTAAATGATTTCATTATTATTCAATTACAAATTAGGATACAATTGTAATATAACATTTAGTTATAACTTCATGAATAATTTGTCAATTTTATACATTTATGTATAATAAATACTTGAATAATAATGACAGTTATCATACATCATTAGATATGTAATTATAATGTATTAATAAATTGATAAAGTTTTAAACATTAATATAAATATATTATACATCATAATATAAATATAAATATATTATACATCATAATATAAATATATATTATATTATACATTATATAGCTACAGCCAAATAGCTATATTAATGTTTACCATCCATCCATCCATCCATCCATCCATCCGGCCTGGGTGATGTCAGCCAAAAGGATGCCATTATTTTTGAATTGTACAAAATAAGACTAGGAACGTGCATTAAACTAAAAGGTTAATTAAAATTCTCATGTTGATTGAAACCAACAAAAACTTTGAGAATGCGCTATAAATTTAAAGGTGGTACACCACAATCTGTCCTGGGTCACAAGCCATTCAGTGGAGTACCTGTGTGATCATAGTAGATGACAGCAGCATAAGGAAAGGGAAGGAGTAATCGACAGGTGGGGCACAAGTGAATCCGTCCACGGCCATGAGAAGTCCTGCCGGGCAGCGACACACCGCCTTGAGCCCCGGAGCCAGCAAACACATGTGGGAGCATTTGAGCTTCTCACAGGGGTTGGACACACTGGACTGTATAAGAGGGTGGACAACCTACACCAAGACAGACAGAGGAGACACTCATGGCGCTACAGTAACGCAAGGATATATTGGTGTGTTAGACAATTTTGATGACATTACTAAGTTGTCCACAGTATGTATTCTCACTTTGAGGTCGAACGGCTGTCCAGGTCTCTTGAGAAAAACTTTGCGGTTCTTGCCAGTCAGTTTATTGACACCTTGAATGGATCTTCTACGAGTGTCAGACCAGTAGATCATGTCATTAAACACAGCCACGGAGAAAGGACTGGGCATCTCAGACAGCTGGAGCAACTGCAAAAATAAATAAAATACACATATACATACAATGATACATGCATGAATGCATTTTATTAAATAAATATAAATAAAGGAGGACCCATTATGCTTTATACTTATTACATGTTCCACTTTTTTTAGTGTGTAACGTTGCTTTTTGAGTATGAAAAAGGTCTGATATAGAGAGAAACTCCCTATGGAGTGACTTCATTACAGAGCGCACCGTTTCTGAACTCCCTGAAACACACTGTAGTCTTGAGTTTTCTTCTAGGAATGAACTTGTCAATCAATATTCGTCATTTAAATTATCACTGCCCAGGGCTTATGCAAAAAAAGGGGCGAGGCCTGGGTGAATCAGTAGTGTTGAAACTTGCATGACATGACCAAAATAAACTCGAAGCTGTTGACAAATCACAACACTGGTCTAGCAGACCAATCAGAGCACATTGTGCTTTTCAGAAGGAGGGGCTTCAAGATGAATATAAATATTAAATAATATTATAATAACAATATTAATAATTATTATTGGTTTCATTATTGCCTCTTTAAATGGATTCAAAAAGAAAATTCTTCCATTATATATTTGACTTGCCCACTTACAGCACAGCAAACATGATAAATTTAAAAATTACCCTGATGTTTTCTCCATCAAATGTTGCCGAGCCTATATATCCGAGCTTCTTGTCAGTCCAATATAGCCTGTCAGTCAAAATATCCACGGTTACAGAGACAGGCCAGTTGAGATTGCGGCTGATCACCACCTTCCTGTCCGAGCCATCCATGCCAGAGCGCTCGATCTGTGCTTGACCTCCGATCTCTGACCAGAACATCATCCTGCAAGCAATGGCTGGAGACATTATACATCTATACAGATGAAAGCACCAACTTGAGGAGGTTCTTCTTACCCTTTCTGCGGATGCAGCACAAGGGAGCGCGGCTGCTCCAAATCCTTATCCAGAATGACAATATAGTTTTGCGGCGTTACAACACTGCTGGTCAATCTCACAGCTAGAATCTGCCCAGCAACACCATCGACCCAGTAAAGGTTCCTTCCCATCCAGTCAACAGCGATGGAGTCGGACTTCACTCCTGAACATGCAAGATTTTTTGGTTAAAGTAAGGATTTCCAAACTTCTCTCCCCAAGTCGAACACCTTTGACCAAAAATAATTTCCGGAACACCTTTATCATCTGAAACATGGTGTGACTTGTATTCCAAAATTCTGTATTCCAACTTGTGTAATGCAAATAATGGCAAGTCAGAACCATGTGTAAAGCACAGACATTGAGGTTTATTTGTATAGAACTTTTCCCACATGCTGGTAGTTTCAGTTCCGCTCCATTATAACCACCAAGCTTAAACCAATTTAATTACACATGCATATAGCTCTGGAAAATATTAAGAGACCACTGCATTTTTTTTGTTATTTTGACCAGTTGCTTTTGGCAAATAAATGCTCTAAATTACAATTATTTTTATTTGGGAAAAATGTCAGTAGTTTTATATATATATATATATATATAATTTGTTTGATTTATACTTATATTTTTCATTCTTGTTCTGAATAACATTAAATGTAAAGGATTTGTGGTGGAACTTAAATACATGTTTATAATGTTGGTAAAGCATTTGACATTTCTGAATGTACTAATAAAATGTGGCATGCTCTAATGCAACTTATCGTGCTTTTTTCTCATTTATAAATGCAATTTTGACCTGTTGAGACTTATTTTCTGGAAAACGCTGTACTTTAAGTACCCTCTGAGACTGTAATGGTTCGATAATTTAACAACAGAGAAACTGCATGTAAAAATCTTTTAGTAAGCTTTTTTTGTTTTATTCTAAAAGTGTTTGAATTTTACATTGTGACCAAGTGCACTGCACATCCTGAAAAGTCAACGCACTTCTGGGATATTTTGGGATATTCTGAGATGCACTGTCCGTCTTTTACAGTCCATGATTGTGACTTATAAAATGGATAGTTCCTGTCTTTGATGCTTATTGGTCAATAGCCGCATTTTATTTACGGTACAGCATGGCTATGGACACTTTACTGAACAGATCCGTCTCACTTCACAACACCTTTGTAGTCATGCCTAACAACGACCTTCCACTGCGACTGCATTCACACTTGGTACATATCCCTCACCTTTGACAATAGTTCCAATGTTGTCCTTGTCTCTGTGGAAGGCATATTTGATGCGCTCTTCCTCCAGACTGACCCAGTAAACCCTCTGCTCTCTCATGTCATAGTCCAGAGAGAAGATGGTCTTCCGTCCCGGTGTGATGAGAGCTTGAACATGGAAGCTTCGGAGACCCAAATTAATAAGCTCGTACTGTTCAGAGACCAAAAGACTGGGCTCCTCTGAATAAAAACATGATTCACATAAGATATTACTATTAGAGTAGAACACTACTAAGAAAAAACAACACAAAAGAACTGTTAGATATCAATATTGTCCAAGTACATTTCTGTAATTCTCTCAGTTGTGGAAAAACAACTGAGTTGTTCCCCACACTAGCCTATTTTTCCAAGTACATTTCAGGTCAGCTCACCCCTTAAAAACACACAGAAGGAACTGTTGGTCACTTTACCATTGCTTTATTCCTGGCAGTACCTGACCATCAACAACGTGGATCCAACTTTATAGTGATAATCTCAAGTTTTGCTATGAATGACCACCTAGCTGCAATATATGGATACCTGCTGTCTTGCAGCTGCGACCATCCGGCTCCAGTATAAAATCAGGGTGACAGCGACACATGTAGGAGCCTAGAGAGTTGACACAGTTGTGACTACAGGGAGCGGGCTGAATCTCTTTGCACTCATCGATGTCAGTGCAGGTTAAAGCATCAGACTGAAGCCTGAAGCCAGTCTTACAGCCACATCTCTGAAAACACAAGAGAATTTTTGAACATATAGCTGATTGCATTTATATCCTCTTATATATTTTTCAAATATTATCAGTCTACAGACTTGCACCATTTAGTATAATGCCAAACCCTTGCAAGAATCTACAATTTTAATTTGTTAATCATTATTTCAATTTGACCATTAACGCATACATTATGGGCCAGATTTACAAACAGTTTGCACCAGCGCACACACTTTTGGCATTTAAAAAATATAAATACTGTCAGGATTTACTAAAAACATGCAGCGATCAAAAGGCATGGACGGTTATTTCTGCAGCTGACCTTATTGCATATGCATTCGTAGGCGTTTCCCCTTTCAGATGAAAACTACAGCAGGAGAGCATTTAAAATCATGCAACATGATTTAATAAGGATTGCTGTAGTCGATTTACTGGTATTTGTGCCAATATTTAATGCCCCCCAAAAAACATGTCTTAGCCCATTTTGCACTTGACATGCTGCAACTGCTGTAAACAAACGCGTAGAGAATTCTTGCTCTGGCATTCCAAATAGAAGAACTGCAGAGAACAGAGGAAGAAGTTATCCAAACATGTTTGCCAAGCCACAATATTTTTAATTTGCTGTGCCCGTGTTATTCAGCAGATTCCCAGCACCCGATTATCGTCGGCTCTGCTCGTTTGACCTTTACACTAATTTGCACGGCTCTTGATAGATTGGTCATTATGGAAATGAGCTGTCGCATCTTTGTTCTTTGGAAAGTTCTGTGCGCGATCTACTGACAAATCACTCACATCAGCACATTCATGGGATAGTGATATCGTGCTAATTTGAGAATAAATCTGGCTCAAAGTATTATAAAAATAGAGAAATGTTTGACCGGTCCACGTGGAGTGTTGAAGCAGAAGTGTTGACATGATGGGCTGCTGGGACTGGAACAGTTGCTCTTCAGACAGCCCAAACCCTCATCAGAACCGTCTGCACAGTCAGGTGCCCTGTTGCACACCAGATCCGGGTCCACACACTCCCCACTGCCACACCGGAACAAATGTGTCGGGCATTTCACTTGACCTACAAAACAAGCAAATGTTTACACTTTAGTATTTTTGAATGCATTCTGGTATTGAGTTTAGAGTTGATTTCAGACATGCACTCACATCCAGATTCATCACTCTCATCCTTGCAGTCCTTCACCCCGTCACACCTCCACGTCTCTGCAATGCATTGAGTTTTAGATGCACATGACCACTGGAACTCGCCACACTTCAGCGGAGTCACCTTGCAGTTCTAAACAGGAAGAGAAGAACCTGTCTGATCGCATGTCAGAGGAATAACTTGGGATTATGACAAACCTTCCTACTCAGTACATGTCAACTTGTACATTTGTTTGAAATGCACTTAAAACTAGAAGTACCAGACAAACCACTGTTCATCAAAGTAAAAAATAAATAATTCTGCCCTAAACTCCACTGGCTACTCAAACCAAAAGAGCAACGTTAAAACATTTGCAGAAATCAGCAAAAACAAAAACCCACCACAACAGTAAACAATAAAAACGCCACAAAAACATTACACCAATAAACTGCAGACACCATAAACAAAAAAAAAATAAAAATAAAATAAAACACGAGTACAAAAAACCCCATCACAAAACGAACAAACAGCAAAAACAAACTACACAAAAAAAAAAACAAACATGCCAAAAACCACAGCCACCACAACAAAAGCACAAACAAATACAGTACAAGCACGCAAAAAGAACAAATCACCATGAACATGCAAAAACAAAATTACAACCAAAAACAACAACAAAACACCTCACATACCATAACAAAAAACAGTAGAAAGTACGGCAAACAAAACTGCAAATGCAAAACACCATGCACAAGTGCAACAAAAGAAAAAATAAAACATTCACTATAAAACAGTACAAACACAAAAACACCACAAACATTCAAATCACAAACCCAAAATACCCCCCCCCTCCCCACAAGAACAGAACAAACAAACAAAAAAAAACGCAAAAAAAAGCAACACAAATGCAAAGCACCAAAAACAAAATAGGTCGCCCTAGATTAGAACGAGACTGGATCAGCGGTTCCTCACCCTCTCATCAGACCCGTCACTGCAGTCCTTGTCTCCATCACAGAGCCATTCTTTCAGCAGACACTCATGAGTGTGAGGGCAGCGCTGCTCCACGGGACAGTGTGGAGGCTGAGAACAGCCCTTCTCATCCGAATGATCGCGACAGTCCGCGTACCCATCACAACGCAGGGTCAGCGCCACACACTGACCGTTACCGCACTGGAACCGATGACCTGAACACGGCTCTGCCACTGCAGGACAAACAAAGTGTACATTTTTGCCAGTTCATTGTGAAAATAGATTTGAGATTAATTAGTTGCCTTTTATTTATTTATAAAATTTACACAATTACATGGAGATAACTAAATTAATTTAAAATATTTATTCGTTTCCCCTGCCATTTTAAGTCTGGGGAGGCCCCAAACATCTGGAGCGTGACTGTCGACACTTGCTAGCTCTACAAACAAAATTAATTGGAATCATATCCATGTTAGTGTGAAAAAAGTCAGTAAGCCTCATGCCACGTAGACAAAGGGAACATTTGTTTTAATTTCAGAAAATATCATTTGTCGCCAGCGACCCCAACAGCATGTAAGGTTTAAGGGAAAATTCGTGATCAATTCTGGGTAAGCCCTTGGGACTGAAGCTACATCTTTACCATTCACTCACTACCATGAACACTTTGACCTACCGCAGTTGGCTTCGTCAGTGCCATCCACACAGTCTCTCTCTCCATCACAGAGGAACGTTTCAGGAATACAGCGAGTTTTGTCGTCACATGTGTGATGGCACTCCTCTGAGCGCTTCATGCAGTTGCTTTCATCCGATCGGTCCTGACACTGAGGCGTGCCGTCACAAACAAGCTTCATGTCTATACACTTCCTTCTGTGAGCACACTGGAATTGGCCTGGAGGGTTAAATTATTGAAAAGTCAATTTGGTCACTTTTTTTAAACCCAAGAATATAATTGCAATTATACTGCAAAGTGCACCTTTTTTGCATTTACGCTCACAGTTCCTCTCGTCAGATCCGTCTTTACAATCTTTCTCTCCATCACACACATGGCTGTACAGGACACACTCTTTCCCATCCGAACAAGGTTTGGATCCAAGGGGACATTTCAGAGGTAATGAAGCACTTGCAGCCACATTAACATTGTCTAAAAAACAAATAAAATCATGATGATGAGACATCAGGAAGCATGGCATTAGTTTCTCAGCTCTATATTTCGTCGCACCCTGATGAAACATTACAAATTCAAACATTTAATAGGAATGCATAGCTGATTAAAAAAACTGGTAATTTCCTACTACTAATTTCAGAAAACATAATTATTGGACCAAAAACTTCTGCACATAATAGAATACTGTCTAACACTTGACGGCTGTTCTGTTAAGTCTTCGTCGTCGGTTAGGTGTGCTCCGATACCAATCTTTCATTTGAAAGCCACATCTGTAAAACCGCATTCTTCCATCTTAAAAATACATCTTAACTAATACATATGCTCAGTGACAAATGCGGAACAGCTAGTTCATGCGTTTATGACCGAGACTAGATTACTGGGTGGTTGCCCTGCTCGCTTGATAAACAAACTACAGCTGGTCAAAAACAACTGCTAGAGTCCTTACTAGAACCAGAAAGTACAACCATATTAGCCCAGTTCTGTAAACACTGCACTGGCTCCCTGTTAAACATTGTACAGATTTTTTAAATCTTGCAAGTTACTTACCAAGCGCTAAATGGTTTAGCTCCCAGTACCAGAGCGAGCTTTTAACGCACTATAGTCCTTCACGTCTATTGCGATCTCAGAATTCAGGCCAGTTGATAACACAGAGTATCAAAATCAACCGCAAGCGGTAGATCCTTTTCAGCACCTAAACTTTAGAACGGTCTTAGCATTGTTCAGGAAGCAGACAGTCAGTTTAAATCTAAACTAAAACCTCTCTTTAACCTGGCATACACAACACATCTACTTATAAAATTCAAATCATGTAAATTTTTAGGGTGCATAAATTAGTTCAGTAGGAACAGGGAACACTTCCCATAACACCCAATGTGCTCGCTACATCATAAGAATGGTGTCTATGCCAATACTGGTCTCCATCTCGACTGGATATGACCTGGATAAACTTCAGGATAAACGAAGGACCTGCGCCTGGACGCGACGACAACGCAGCCCTGAAGTGTCAACTAAACTATCTCTTCCCTTTCCCCATGTATAGATAAAATATCAAAATTATTCCAGTTCACACAGATCCACAGACACAACAAATTCTGTATTATGCAAACCAGACAAGTCATTTGGCAATGACACTTCGTAAAAGAGTGTCTGTGCACATACACACTCAAATCCATTAAAGGTCTTCGTTTTTCAGTAGGACAGGTGTCAGTTAAGCAGCACCTACGTTAATAATTTCTACAACGGAAGTGATTCAATCAAAAACCTACTTTAATCGACAGATTGTTTTGGCTTACAGCAGCAATAAAATATTTAAATATTACTAAAGAGTTAATTTTCCCATTATGAAGCTGCTTTGAAAATCTATTGTGAAAAGCGCTACATAAATGACGACTTGACAAATTCGAATGGTAAAGGTCATTCAAATATGAAAATGGTCAGACAAAAATAGGATTCAGGACGTTGTTAAACATTTTCATTTTCCATAAAAGAAAGAAAATTAAATGGGTTGAACAACATATGATTAAACAAAAAGCAAAGTGATTACATGTGTTAACTTACCACAGTTCCTCTCATCCGATCCGTCAGCACAGTGAGTGTAACCGTCACACACTAGGGCTCTCCCAACACACTCCCGTCTGTCCTTGCACTGAAACTGGTCTGATTGGAGGACAAAACCTTAGTTATCAAATGTACATGGACACATTTGGACCAAAAAATAAATAAAAATTCAAGAATAGGACAAATTCCACCTGTTACCTGGATCTGGACATGAATGTATGCAAAACTGCTCATCAGCTCCACTGGGACAATCTGGCTTCCCATCACATAGTTGGGATTGTGGGATGCATTTTGAGTTCTCATGACAAAACACAGAAGGGCTAATGCAAGCTGATATTTTAGAAAGGTCTGTGATGGACGGGCCAGTAATGGGAGTTAAAAAAAAAAAAAATACATGAGTACATTTAATGGCCTTAGAACACTTTATAATGCATTTCAAATGACAAACTATAAAGCCTCTCAAAATATAAAAAAATAAAGTATATTTCAAGAGATTTATTCTATCATTACATCATATTATATACTTATGTATGTTTTTATTACACCATACTTAAATATTATACTTAAAGATGTGAAGTTTCAAAATAAAAAGGTGATTTTAACCTTAACCATTTAAAAAAAAAAAAAATTCACTATAAGAGATCAAGAAAAAAAAAAAAACGTGTTTAAAAAAACTGAAATGCCCCTAATTATAACGCACTTTTATTTTAAGAGTTAAAACACTTACCACAGTTGTCTTCATCAGTGGCGTCTGCACAGTCTTTCTCTCCATCACAGAGGAAGCTTTCCGGGATGCAGCGGGTTTTATTGTCACACTGGTGTTTGCAGTCATGTGATCGAGTGAAACAGTCCATTTCATCAGAACGGTCCTGACACTGAGGTGTGCCGTCACACACTTGCTTTTTGTCGATACACATCCTCCCATGAGCGCACTGGAACTGATCTGTGAGGAAACATTTGGTTTAAATGTCAGTTTCACATGTCTTGACTACATGAAGCTGTTAGGAATCAATTGAGTTTTACCTGCTTTACACTTATATTCACAGCCTCGTTCATCAGATCCGTCCTTACAGTCCTTCTCTCCGTCACACACATGACTGTACAGGACACACTCACGTCCGTCCTTACAGGGTTTAGAGCCCACGCCACACTTTAATGACGCTGTGGCTAAAGTTTCAGCATCCACGGTGGAACATCCCATCTCATCCGAACCGTCAATGCAGTGAGAGCGGCCATCACACACCAGATCTCTGTCCACACACTTCCTCCTGTCTTTACATAGAAAGTCACCTAAAAGTAAAATGAAAGAATTGTGAGTTCATGCAGCCATAGCTTGTGCATTTAAAAAGGTAATAACCTTTGAGTACCTGAATTTGGACATCTGTCAAAGCAAAACGTTTCATCATATCCATCAGGACAATCTTTCTTGCCATCACAGAGACGAGTGTGAGGGATGCACAGAGACCCACCACGACACAACACAGAAGGACTTTCACACTTCACCACTTTTGTGGGGTACCCTGAAGAAAAAAAAACCCCAAATATATTGAAATAACTGGATTAGTTCAACTAAATTCAGAGAATTCACAGAATTCAGAGACACCCACCACAGTCAGATTCATCAGTGCCATCCACACAGTCTTTCTCTCCGTCACAGAGGAAGCTTTCCGGGATGCAGCGGGTTTTATTGTCACAGCGATGGCTGCAGCTCTTGCTGCGTGTGAAGCAGTCTCTCTCGTCAGAAAAATCTTGACATTGAGGTTTGCCATCACACACAAGCTTTGCATCAATGCATTTTCTTCCATGGGCACATTGAAACTCCCCTGAGCAGCAACAACAGAACAAGAGTTTTTTTAATAAGTAATAAACAGGACAGTTTACCAAGTCAGGCGTCTCTCCAAATCATCATACCAAACATAATTTAAAGGTGAAAGGTAACTCAAAAAACAATTCAATAAATAAATGGCTGTAGAAATTAAAGGGCCAAGCACCTCAGTGGCAGATTGAGAAGCTAAAAAACAAGGTAGTGAGCATCAGACCAACTCCAAAAATGAGCAAGGACACGGAGACGATTTTAAGGAAAATGGTTAAGCAATGGTCACATTACAAGTCATTTTTATTTATGGGCTTTTATTTATGACCCATAGGTGTCGCTGACACCAAATTGATCTGGTGTGGTCAGTGTCAGGTGATCGTGACACCAAACTTTGTGTGTAAATGTCAGATGCAGTTTGACATTATACCATCAAATTCCTTGATGTGGAATCATAAAAGCCTACTTTTAAAATATCTAAACATTTTAGTAAGGAAAATTAAAACATACCAATTTTGCCATAATCAGCTGGTCTTCCTGTCTGCTATTTTATTACAAATAGCCTCCTAGCATATTTTTTAAATGATTTGACCACAAGGAGGCACTGTCTCAACTTATGTCCCTTCAGGGCATGGTATCGGTGACACTTAAGAGTTTCATAATCATACGCCAATGTGTTCGTAAAATATAACTAACAAAATTCAACATGCCCAAAATGGGAAAACCGTATAGTTTCACTCTGCTTGCGGCACCAAATCTAAAAAGATGAGTTTGTGTTTTGGTCAAATCAAGCAGAAGTTTTTTTTCTCAAATCTCACTGTGCCAAAACCGCATGTATCCTCAGTCGTCGCTGTATTAACACACCAAGATTGGTCTTAAAACACTAAAGCATTGCAAAGATATAGCCTCATTCATTTTGGCATGCTCTTCGTCACAGTCTGCATTGCTCAAGAATGGTTTGACTCGTTTGATTATTTTTTGTCTACATCATCTGAAGATGAATGAGCTTGAAAAAAAGATAATGTCTTTAAAATTGAAAGGTTTTCAGAAAATTCAAAATGGAGGGAAAATTGTCATGACGTCATATGGTGAAATTGTATTCAAATTTGACGTGGTTAATTTTCAGACTGTCCCTCTATCTTTGTGCCAAACAACTTTTTACTATATGGTTCTACAGACTGACAGACTTGAAGTAGAAGAGAAAAGAGGAAGATCACTAACAGTTTCATTAAGTTCCTATTGGACAACAACAAAAAAAATTATTAATTATTATTATTTTAATAATTATTTATTTTATTTATTATTATTATTATTATTATTATTATTATTATTTCTTTTATTTTTTATTATTATTATTATTATTATTTTTATTTTTTATTATCTTTATTATAATAATAATAATAATAATAATAATAATAATAATAATAATAATTATTATTATTATTATTATTATTATTATTATTATTATTATTAAAATCAACTACTACTAAAAAAAACTTTTCACAGGGTGGTATATAAATAAAACTGAATAAAATAGATTAATAGAAATGGAGATTAAAAACAAACGTAAACAAACTATAAAACCACACACAAATAAATGCTTCATAAATAACAGTACATAAGTATTCATGAAGTGCATGTATAAAATCACCTCTGGTTTGATTACCTGTTTTACAATTGAAATCGCACTCAGCTTCGTCCGATCCATCCTTACAGTCCATCTCTCCGTCACACACATGACTGTACAGGACACACTCAAGTCCATCTTTACAGGGTTTAGAGCCCACACCACACTTTAATGACGCTGTGGTCGAGGTTTCAGCAGCCTTGGTGGGACAGTCCATCTCATCCGAGCGGTCAAGGCAGTGAGAGCGGCCATCACACACCAAATCCTTCTCCACACACTTACTCCTGTCTTTACACATGAAATCACCTGGCAGAAAAAGTGATTGTGACGTTATTAGACAGCAAGAACTTTCTCAATGAATGCATGTCACCAGTAAAACCAAAATAAATGTGTTTATTACTGCGATATGGACAGTTGCGGAGGCACGGTCTCTCATCAGAGCCATCAGGACAGTCTTTTCTTCCATCACACAGATATTGCTGCAGAATGCACAGTGACGTCCCCTGACAAGCCACATAAGGGCTTTTGCACGGTGATGGTGGCGTTGGCATGGCTGCAACCATTGGTGATTGTTGAAACATTAAAAAAAATAGATTTGACTTAATATTTTTTTACCACTCCAGTCAAAACTGACAACTTCTGATGTACCATTCCTACCTAGTTAAGCAATAAGTGACCTGCTACATAAATGAGTCACAATGACCCAGAAACACATTGACTTAGAAGATATAAACATCAAAGCCATGATTTAAATTCTTATATCTCAGTTTAGAGCAGAAACTTTCCATCTTTAGAAAGTTGAGAATATCATTTTCTTCAATCAAAATGTTTTTTTTGCATTTCATTTTTTTGACACCAGTGGTGAAAATTCGTTACTTCTCAGATCGCATATATAGAAGCAAATATGTCATTTGTGATGCTTCTACAGCAGACTCACCACAGTCAGCTTCATCCGAGCCATCCCAACAGTCCCTCATACCATTACAGACAAACACCTCTGGGATACAGCGGGTGTTCCCATCACAGCGGATGCTGCAGCTCTTGGTGGGTTTCCAGCAGTCTGCTTCATCCGAATAATCCGGGCACTGAGGAGTCCCATCACACACTTGCCGGAAGTCAATACACTTCTTTCCATGAATGCACTGAAACATCCCTGCGAATGAATCCACATTCCATGAAAAGATAAGTAAAGACAAAATAAATTAGGGTTGAGATTGTGAAATTGTGGTAACATCTCACCAGGATTGCATTGAAGTTCACAATGTTCTTCATCAGATCCATCCTTACAGTCCATCTCTCCGTCACACACATGACTGTACAGGACACACTCACGTCCGTCCTTACAGAGTTTAGAGCCGACGCGACACTTGAAGGGTGCTGCTGCTGTAGTTGTGGCCACTACGCTGGGACATCCTACTTCATCAGAACCATCAAGGCACTGAGAGTGACCATCACATACCAGAGCTCCATCAATACACTTCCTCCCGTCCTTACACAGGAAGTCACCTGTATGAATAACATGGAAAAAAAGCAAGAGCCATGCCAGATTATATTTTTGGGGATAATAAGATGCTGGAGAAAAAAAGAAAAAGGAAGAGAAAGAGGTGGAGGTGGAGGAGGAGAAGAAAGAGGTGGAGGTGGAGGAGGAGAAGAAAGAGGTGGAGGTGGAGGAGGAGAAGAAAGAGGTGGAGGTGGAGGAGGAGAAGAAAGAGGTGGAGGTGGAGGAGGAGAAGAAAGAGGTGGAGGTGGAGGAGGAGAAGAAAGAGGTGGAGGAGGAGAAGAAAGAGGTGGAGGAGGAGAAGAAAGAGGTGGTGGAGGAGGAGGAGAAAGAGAAAGAGGTGGTGGAAAGAGGTGGTGGAGGAGAAAGAGGTGGTGGAGGAGAAAGAGGTGGTGGAGGAGAAAGAGGTGGTGGAGGAGGAGAAGGTGAAGAAAAAGGACAAAGGCCAAAGACAGGAGAAAAGGGTGAAGGAAGAGGAGGGTGATAAGGATTAGGAGGCAAAATACAAAGGCAAAGGGGAACAATGAGGTAATGGACGAGGAGACGAACAAGTAGAAGAACAGAGGAGGAGGAGAAGACAAAGGAGGCAGAAGACGAAGAGGAGGCAGCTGCAAAGGAGAAAATATGGAGGAGGAAAAGTAGAAGGCAGAAGATGAGGAAGATGAGAAGGGAGAACAAGGAAGCAGAAAAGACAAAGAAGAGAAAAAGGTGAAGGAAGAGGAGCAGAGGACATGGAGAACAAGGAAAAATGTGGTGGTGGAAAAAAAAGGTTAAGGAGAAGAGGATGATGAGGGAGGGGAAAAGAAGGAGGCGGCAGAACAACAAGCAGTAGAACAGAGGAGAAGAAAGAGGAGAAGGAAGGAGCAGGCCTAAAATCAGCCTAAGAGCAGTAAAACCTGATCACTTGTCAGCTGATCAGGCTAGGAGACTATCTAAACCAGTTTAAACCATTCAAGAGCATCAAAGCACCCCAGGCTGGTTAAAGCGTTTTTTTCCCCCAGCTGGGAGAACTTCAGTTATTTTACCTGGAGAAGCACATGCGTCTATACAGGAAGCTTCATCAGATCCATCCGGACAGTCTCTTCTGCCGTCGCACAGCTGCCCCGGAGACACGCACACTGATGTCCCCAGACACGGTACAGAGGGACGTTCACAGCTCGTCTGAGCTGGTCTGGATTTACCTGTCAAAAAACATGGAGCAGATGGGTCTTAGACTATGGATAACATTTAATTCCTCCACCAGATATACAATAAATCTTTGAAAAATTACACCATCTTTGGAAAGTGGAGAAGTACATTTCTATTAAATTAATGCATTTAAGTGCTCACAAAAGAGATGAATTTTCAGCTGTCTTTTGAATATTGCCAGGAATTCTGCATTCCTGGTAAAGTTAGGGAGATCATTGTACCAGTATGGAGCAGAGAACAAAATTGTTCTGGAGTGTGATTTTGTGCCTCTGTAATGCAAGACTGAAAATATCCAAAGATATTTTAAAAATGAACAAAGACATTGGCTTTGATGTTTCAGTTCTCTCTCTCATGCTACAAGGGTCATTTGGGAGACAAAGGAGCTGATAGTGATCAAGGCCTGTAGGTCAGATGGCTGTGCAACAGGGGGTCTATGAACCATCACACCTTCAGTACAGTGGGGGGGAAGTTACTTCTGATTGGTCAGTTTGAATGTCTCACATTTGGGTTTGTCACATGGTAAAGGAAAAAAAATGTAACAGTTGCTCTGTCTCTTCTTTGGGCACTCTCTGTCCTCTCTCCCTCTCTCTCTCTTTGTCAATCTCTCAGGTAACTTTTTACATGCATGCTGGGTACGATTAATGGTATAAGGTTTATCATCTCATCTATTTTGTAATTATTTTAAGTGTAACCATAAACCAATATATTGTCATTAAACTTTTTCATTACAAATAATGTGCTAACTAGCTTGATTTGGTATTAACTTTGATGTGCTACTTATTGCAATATAATATCGTCACACTATAGCAACGCTCTCCCACATATTTAGCTATTTTAACTGCGCTTATTTCCATCGTTGGTATAAGTTGCAGCGGGTGGTAATAGACAAGAAATATTATCAGCAAGATGGTAGAAAACTGTACATTTCTTAAGTCATTCAGCAACACTGCAGCCTGAGCCCCTGTAGGAGCTCCACCCTTACAGTAAAAACAACTGAAACACTTTTGATATTGGTATAAAGTTTGGCCCACTCCCAGTGTAGGCTATTCTGGTTTAGATCAACCCACTTAAGACAGAAAAATGTCACCTTACTGATAGAAGTGCTCAAGAACTTGTTCTCCTGTGGCGTCTGCTGTTGCAAAGCAATCATGAGTCGCGTTTTCCATGAAGATGAAAGTTTCAAAGGATAAATGGATTCTAGCCCTTACATTAACTTTACTACTAGATACACACATTTATGGAGATGAGAAATGAAAACCCACCCTGTACAGCTACGATCAGCTGCTCGTCCACCAATGTTTTTAAAATCAAGTTATGACGTTTTTGATTGTGAAGAACACTTCCGGTAATTTCACCCAGCAATCATGCAATGGATAGAACCACCCCTCTTTTTCCTTTTCTTTTGATAAACTGTTTCAGTATGGCATTATTCCATACCGCAATAAATGGCAACTATTCTTCAAATTCTTTGAGGAATTCAAAAGATAAAAGGTGTGGTAGGGAACAGACTGATCGAGTGACCCATCAGATCTACACATATGAGGCAAAGCAGAGTTCACCAGCATCCAAGCGTGGAGCCCATCCTGAGCTACTGTACAAAGGCACTTGAAGGACAGTACCAATGGAGGCACGATCAGGTCCTGAAACCATCAGTTCAGGAGCCAAGTGGACAAAAAGGTCCCAACCATCCAAGAACACCATCTCCTGGAGAGCAGTAAATACCTGCAAAATAAATCTGCAGTGATCCGAACTTCTGTAAGGGAGTGGCAGCTGCTGGTGTATGACAAACAGCAGCTGAAGTTCTCGGTTCATGATATAGATATTGCCCTTGTGTCTGCATCTACCAAACAAATCGTATTGCTGGAGCTAACAGTCTCTTGGGAAGATTGCTTGGATGAGGCAAAGGAAAGTGATGTTGGTGAGGGGTGTATGATGCTGAAAGATCCAGAACACCTAGGAATGTCATTGAAGATGTGTCCAGAAGCATCAGATTTATGGATACATTTCATGCATTCAGCGTTTCACTCGGATGTCTGTCCCGCTATGAAAGACTCAGAAACGTTAAAATGGACCAGATCTTGCAATATGTGCGCAACTTCCATTACTTTCCAACAATTTTAATCCAGTTGTTACATAAACGAACTTTTAACTACAGTTCAGGAGAACTAAGACTGTTAGCTCACCACAGTCGGCTTCATCTGTGCCGTCTTGACAGTCCTTAACCCCATTGCAGATGGAGACTTCAGGAACACAGTGAGTGTCCAGGTCACAGAGCATCCTGCAGCTCCTCGAGGGTTCCCAGCATCCCATTTCATCAGACTTATCCAAACACTGAGGAGTCCCATCACACACCTGATTCATTTCAATACAACTCCCTCCAGAAGTACACCGGAACTGCCCTGTGGTGGTCGAACAAGAACAAAATGGGGTCAGTACTTGGATATAATGGCCAAATTGTTATGAAACATGATCTAAAGGTTTGAGAGTAAAGGGATTTGTCTAACCAGATTGGCACTGATGACCACAGTCTCGTTCATCAGATCCATCCTTACAGTCCATCTCTCCGTCACACACATGACTGTACAGGACACACTCACGTCCGTCCTTACAGGGTTTAGAGCCGACACCACACTTTAATGACGCTGTGGTCGAGGTTTTAGCCGCCTTGTAACAATCCACCTCATCAGAACCATCAAGACAGTGAGAGCGGCCATCACACACCAGATTCCCTTCAATACACTTCCTTCTGTCCTTACACAGGAAGTCATCTGGAACAAAGTTACAAATGTCAGTGCTTTGTTTAGCTATAATCCCCACAAATAAAATAAAAAATAAATTTTAGTTCAAGCGAAGATTTACCAGGTTTTGAACAAACATGTATGCATGAAACTTCATCAGAACCATCCGGACAATCTATCTTCCCGTCACACAACCGAATCTCGGAAATGCACAGTGACGTCCCTGGACACATCATGGATGGACTTCTACAGATTGGAGGTGGAGCTGCAAAACCTGAGCTGGCTTTGTTCAGAGTCTTCAAATTTACATCATTTCGGCTAATCTCAGCTGTGAACACATGAAGATCAGGCATTCATCAAAAAAAAAGGTTAAACCGAACAAATTTGACTGGCTGACTTCTTTGCATGTGAAATGAGTATGCAAATGACCTCTTATGATTGTTAGAGGTTTCCAAGGTATAGAGTTAAAAAAAACATTAACAGTAGACTTATTTTGAGTGCAAAAAACAAATCTATAAAACATTACTAGTGGAGTTTAGGGCAACATTTTAATGGGAAATGACACTTTTAAAGGCAAGCATACAATTTTGTGACGTTAAAATACTGTCACCTATCCGAGCTTTATATGTAATAGTAAAGCAAGGGATTCATTTTCTCTTACTTTGTCGCCATTAATGGAAAAAATGAACCTGCTTCATTGATAAACTCACAGCAGTTGTCTTCATCAGTGGCGTCTGCACAGTCTTTCTCTCCATCACAGAGGAAGCTTTCCGGGATGCAGCGGGTTTTATTGTCACACTGGTGTTTGCAGTCATGTGATCGAGTGAAACAGTCCATTTCATCAGAGCGGTCCTGACACTGAGGTGTGCCGTCACACACTTGCTTTTTGTCGATACACATCCTCCCATGAGCGCACTGGAACTGATCTGTGAGGAAACATTTGGTTTAAATGTCAGTTTCACATGTCTTGACTACATAAAGCTGTTAGGAATCAATTCAGTTTTACCTGCTTTACACTTATATTCACAGCCTCGTTCATCAGATCCATCCTTACAGTCCTTCTCTCCGTCACACACATGACTGTACAGGACACACTCACGTCCGTCCTTACAGGGTTTAGAGCCCACGCCACACTTTAATGACGCTGTGGTCGAGGTTTTAGCCGCCTTGTAACAATCCACCTCATCAGAACCATCAAGACAGTGAGAGCGGCCATCACACACCAGATTCCCTTCAATACACTTCCTTCTGTCCTTACACAGGAAGTCATCTGGAACAATATTACAAATGTCAGTGCTTTGCTTGATCTAAAAATGTAAGAATCTTTTTCTAAAAAAATAAGCAAAGATTTACCAGGTTTTGAACAAACATGTATGCATGAAACTTCATCAGAACCATCCGGACAATCTATCTTCCCGTCACACAACCGAATCTCGGAAATGCACAGTGACGTCCCTGGACACATCATGGATGGACTTCTACAGATTGGAGGTGGAGCTGCAAAACCTGAGCTGGCTTTGTTCAGGGTCATCAAATTTACATCATTTCGGCTAATCTCAGCTGTGAACACATGAAGATCAGGCATTCATCAAAAAAGATTAAACAGAACAAATTTGATTGGCTGACTTCTTTGCATGTGGAATGAGTAACAATCATAACAGAGGCCATTTGCATAGAGGTTTCCAAGGTATAGAATTAAAAAAACAAACAAAAAAAACCCACTAACAGTAGAGTTATTTTGAGTGCAAAAAATTCTACAGTCGTGGCCAAAAGTTAAGAATTACATAAATATTGGAAATTGGAAAAGTTGCTGCTTAAATTTTTATAATAGCAATTTGCATATACTCCAGAATGTTATGAAGAGTGATCAGATGAATCGCATAGTCCTTCTTTGCCATGAAAATTAACTTAATCCCAAAAAAACCTTTCCACTGCATTTCATTGCTGTCATTAAAGGACCTGCTGAGATCATTTCAGTAATCGTCTTGTTAACTCGGGTGAGAATGTTGACGAGCACAAGGCTGGAGATCATTATGTCAGGCTGATTGGGTTAGAATGGCGGACTTGACATGTTAAAAGGAGGGTGATGCTTGAAATCATTGTTCTTCCATTGTTAACCATGGTGACCTACAAAGAAACGCGTGCAGCCATCATTGCGTTGCATAAAAATGGTTTCACAGACAAGGATATTGTGGCTACTAAGATTGCACCTAAATCAACAATTTATAGGATCATCAGCAACTTCAAGGAAAGAGGTTCAATTCTTGTAAAGAAGGCTTCAGGGCGTCCAAGAAAGTCCAGCAAGTGCCAGGATGGTCTCCTAAAGAGGATTCAGCTGCGGGATCTTGCTCAGGAATGGCAGCAGGCAGGTGTGAGCGCATCTGCACGCACAGTGAGGCCAAGATTTTTGGAAGATGGCCTGGTGTCAAGAAGGGCAGCAAAGAAGCCACTTCTCTCCAAAAAAAACATCAGGGCCAGATTGATCTTGTGCAGAAAGTATCGTGAATGGACTGCTGAGGACTGGGGCAAAGTCATATTCTCCGATGAAGCCCCTTTCCGATGGTTTGGGGCATCTGGAAAAAGGCTTGTCAGGAGAAGAAAAGGTGAGCGCTACCATCAGTCCTGTGTCATGCCAACAGTAAAGCATCCTGAGACCATTCATGTGTGGGGTTGCTTCTCATCCAAGGGAGTGGGCTCACTCACAATTCTGCCCAAAAACACAGCCATGAATAAAGAATGGTACCAAAACACCCTCTAACAGCAACTTCTTCCAACAATCCAACAACAGTTTGGTGAAGAACAATGCATTTTCCAGCACGATGGAGCACCGTGCCATAAGGCAAAAGTGATAACTAAGTGGCTCGGGGATCAGAACGTTGAAATTTTGGGTCCATGGCCTGGAAACTCCCCAGATCTTAATCCCATTGAGAACTTGTGGTCAATCCTCAAGAGGCGGGTGGACAAACAAAAACCCACTAATTCTGACAAACTCCAAGAAGTGATTATGAAAGAATGGGTTGCTATCAGTCAGGATTTGGCCCAGAAGTTGATCGAGAGCATGCCCAGTCGAGTTGCAGAGGTCCTGAAAAAGAACGGTCAACACTGCAAATACTGACTCTTTGCATAAATGTCATGTAATTGTCGATAAAAACCTTTGAAACGTATGAAGTGCTTGTAATTATATTTCAGTACATCACAGAAACAACTGAAACAAAGATCTAAAAGCAGTTTAGCAGCAAACTTTGAAAACTAATATTTATGGAATTCTCAAAACTTTTGGCCACAACTGTATAAAACCTTACGTGGAGTTTAGGGTAAACGTTTTAATGGGATATGACACTTTTAAAGGCAAGCATACAATTTTGTGACGTTAAAATACTGTCACCTATCCGAGCTTTTATACGTAGTAGTAAAGCAAGGAATTCATTTCTTACTTTAAAGCAGGCTCATTTTTTCCATAAATGGTGACATTGACAAACTCACAGCAGTTGTCTTCATCAGTGGCGTCTGCACAGTCTTTCTCTCCATCACAGAGGAAGCTTTCCGGGATGCAGCGTGTTTTATTGTCACACTGGTGTTTGCAGTCATGTGATCGAGTGAAACAGTCCATTTCATCAGAGCGGTCCTGACACTGAGGTGTGCCGTCACACACTTGCTTTTTGTCGATACACATCCTCCCATGAGCGCACTGGAACTGATCTGTGAGGAAACATTTGGTTTAAATGTCAGTTTCACATGTCTCGACTACATAAAGCCGTTAGGAATCAATTGAGTTTTACCTGCTTTACACTTATATTCACAGCCTCGTTCATCAGAGCCGTCCTTACAGTCCTTCTCTCCATCACACACATGACTGTACAGGACACACTCACGTCCGTCCTTACAGGGTTTAGAGCCCACGCCACACTTTAATGACGCTGTGGTCGAGGTTTTAGCCGCCTTGTAACAATCCACCTCATCAGAACCATCAAGACAGTGAGAGCGGCCATCACACACCAGATTCCCTTCAATACACTTCCTTCTGTCCTTACACAGGAAGTCATCTGGAACAATATTACAAATGTCAGTGCTTTGCTTGATCTAAAAATGTAAGAATGTTTTTCTAAAAAATAAGTAAAGATTTACCAGGTTTTGAACAAACATGTATGCATGAAACTTCATCAGAACCATCCGGACAATCTATCTTCCCGTCACACAACCGAATCTCAGAAATGCACAGTGACGTCCCTGGACACATCATGGATGGACTTCTACAGATTGGAGGTGGAGCTGCAAAACCTGAGCTGGCTTTGTTCAGAGTCTTCAAATTTACATCACTTCGGCTAATCTCAGCTGTGAACACATGAAGATCAGGCATTCATCAAAAAAGATTAAACAGAACAACAAATTTGATTGTGTTACTCATTCCACATGCAAAGTCGTCAGCCAATCATAAGGTCATTTGCATAGAGGTTTCCAAGGTATAGAATTTAACAATTTACCATTACTGTTAATGTTTTTTTTTTTTTTTTAGTTATTTTGAGTGCAAAAAACAAATCTATAAAACATTACTAGTGGCGTTTAGGGTAAACGTTTTATTGGGATATGACACTTTTAAAGGCAAGCATACAAATTTGTGACGTTAAAATACTGTCACCTATCCGAGCTTTATATGTAATGGTAAAGTAAGGAATTAATTTTCTCTTACTTTAAAAGCAGGTTCATTTTTTCCATAAATGGTGATATTGACAAACTCACAGCAGTTGTCTTCATCAGTGGCGTCTGCACAGTCTTTCTCTCCATCACAGAGGAAGCTTTCCGGGATGCAGCGCGTTTTATTGTCACACTGGTGTTTGCAGTCATGTGATCGAGTGAAACAGTCCATTTCATCAGAACGGTCCTGACACTGAGGTGTGCCGTCACACACTTGCTTTTTGTCGATACACATCCTCCCATGAGCGCACTGGAACTGATCTGTGAGGAAACATTTGGTTTAAGTGTCAGTTTCACATGTCTTGACTACATAAAGCCGTTAGGAATCAATTGAGTTTTACCTGCTTTACACTTATATTCACAGCCTCGTTCATCAGAGCCGTCCTTACAGTCCTTCTCTCCGTCACACACATGACTGTACAGGACACACTCACGTCCGTCTGTACAGGGTTTAGAGCCGACACCACACTTTAATGGCTCTGTGGTTAAAGTTTCAGCATCCACGGTGGAACATCCCATCTCATCCGAACCGTCAATGCAGTGAGAGCGGCCATCACACACCAGATCTCTCTCCACACACTTACTTCCATCCTTACACAGGAAGTCACCTGGAGGAACGAAGCGTTTTCTTAGATTTTAAATTTCCTGTAGTCTAATGTCCAATGCTGACCAAGTCAAAAACAAAAGAAAATGCAAAAAAAGCAAAGCACACAATAGTGCACTAGAAGTTGACTTTAATATTCAAATACTCTTTTGGGTTAAACATAACATATGATAAAAAAAATTGCATCATACTTGAAAGAAAAAAAAAAAAATTATACGATTTTCTTCACTTGTTATTCAAGTGTTTTTAAGCGTAAAAACAGATCAAGCATTTAGAATACCTAAGGAAAGTCAGGCTTCAAATGACATGAGGGTTACTAGGAGGTGCCTGAAGCCAAATACTATAATTTGGAAAGGAAATGATGCATTCTACAGAGACATGGCAGAAAAAAAAAAATTCAATGCTTTTGCATTCTCTCGCAATTATGTAGTTGGCCAATTATATTGCGAATAATTCAGAGCTGCATCGTCACAGAATTTAATACTTGCCAATTTAAATATTCAAGTGCACATAGACACTAAAGTACCCGTGTCTTGGTTTGGTACTCATGCTCAGTGATATAAGTTTTGTGAGTGCAGCAACACTCATTCACAGAACGTGCCCAGAAAGTAGGGCTCCACGATTTATCGCACAATACAAAAAATAACAGAACTTGACCGCGATTTTTCGCTTAGTCTGCGATTATTTTTTTTTATGCGCAGCTTGTCAATGAAGTACGGCTCCAAATGCTAATCGATCTGAAAGCTCTGCGAGTTTGAATCGCTTAACATTACATTTGAAAAAGCAAATGCACAAACATCTTTCCAGACATGAGCATTTATTAACCTCTTGTCCAACAAAATAAAAACAACATTAAACAACCCTGGTTAGTAAATGTTTGGGTGAATTATGCCTGTAAGAAAGCATACCTGGCTTTGCACACATGTGAACACATGAGGCCTCATCAGACCCATCTGGACAGTCTCTCTTTCCATCACACCGTTGAGCTCGACTGATACACACGGTTGAGCCTTGACAAAAGACTAGGGGACTTTTGCAAGTCGCTTGAGTGGGAGGCTCCTCTTCGGTCATCTTATCTGAAGTGCATACAAAACTAAAAATAAAGTAAATGTAGTATAGACGCACAAAATTAAACCCAGAAGGACATTACAAACCTTGCTGGACTTCCCTGAGGGCAACAGATATGCTACTAACAACATTCTCTACCACCACCCCAGAGACACGAGCTCCATCTTTACGATTCCAAACGGTCAGGACGTTATTGAACAACGCCATCATGTAGGGTTCATAAGCAGCCACAATGGAACCAGGAACGACCCAGTCTGAACCAGCGGAATACTTCCTCATCTTCAACATACTCATAACCTGCAAGTCTAAAGCAAACATCACATTCAGTTGAAGTCAATGAATACCTGTAGTGTGCACATTAATGCTCAGTTCAGAAAGAAAAGGAAACTCACAAGACTCCGTGTTCCAAAGGAAGGCATTCGCTTTTCTGTCAAACACAATACGGTCCACTCCACCGTCCTCAAAGCTGAAGATGGCTTCTGCTTTTCCACCAATTAGACCCAGTTTCATTCTCATGATCTGACCGCCCTCTAGCCAGTACAGCTTTCCTCTCTGCCAGTCCACAAACAGGTCTAGGATTGAAGTTTTGGCTTGATAAAGCTGCCTGGAAAAGCTTTGCTCAAGGAGGCCAATGGTTGAAACGCCAATGGAAAGTTCGTCACATGCCAACCAGTACAGATTCCCGGTTCTCTGGTCAAGTTTTACGATGCAGGCTAAGGGAAGTGACAAGGCAAGTCAGAATTAGGAGTTCATTATGAGCTGGAATTCACAACAGATCTTTAGTAAAAGTGTAATATAATGACCAATTCCATAAAATATTCAAAACAAAATCCATCCATGAAGCATAGAAACATACAAATCAGACTACGAGCCAGAAACCACTGCACAACAAACGTCTTTCAAGAGTGACAACACACTGTAATACATATGCAACCTAATGTTTCTGTGGTGCTATGGTCAATGACAAAAAAGGAATATCCATGATAAAGAAAAAACATGCATAAGTAAATAAATGGCACATGGGCCAAGTTCATAGAAAAGTAATGTTTATATTCATGCTTCGTGTTCACATTCATACCATTTTCAAGATAAGTTTGAATTTTGATGTCATGTAGTGTAACCATCAAGCATAAAATAATTGCACCAATTTTCAAACATTTAATATACCTCAATATAAAAATGTATGTTATAAATATCAATATTAACAAATATAAGTTTAAGTTGTCACACCACATGAGTTTACAATATGAATTAACCCTGCTATGTCAAAAAAAGTTATGTTTTTTTTTCCTAAGCAATGGTTATAAAATATTATGCCAAATTACTTTTTTCATTCCTTTAACCCTCTAGCATTCCTGTAAAATTTGCCTAAAATTTTGCCAAGCAAATTGCATGCAGTTCTCGAACCACTTGGAGTTTGGTTTTGGTCTCTTTTGAAAGGTATGTGTACCGCAGGTGCTACAGTGGAATGCTTTTTCTCAATTATCAAAAGCATCAGGATCGTTGCATCACCCTGACATATCAGTCTAATGAAATAAAGTGTGCGCAGCTCAAAGTGTCAGTGTTAATGTACTTGTATAGAGTATGTTTCAGGCCTTATGTGAAATAACACACCTGGTTTTAAAGTCAGAATGTACTCGGACAAGTCCTGAGAATGGATATTAAGCTTTACGTGGCCCGTCCCATTAGACCAAACCAGACATCCTCGCTGCCAGTACATGTCAAAGGACTGGATGTCTTCATCCGAAGTAAAGAGTTCAGTTTTCACTGGAGTCTTTCCTGCAAACTCCAAATTGTATATGGCTGTGGCGGTTGCATAGGCGACCTTAAAATCTGAATGACAACAGATTAAACAATTAAAACTGAAGTCTTATGCCAATTTTTAAATAAATTCTAAATAAATCAAACAACACACTTTCACAAGAACCCCAAGACATGGGCAACGCTCCTTCAGGACACAGACAGGTGAACCCAACATCACTTTTCTTGGAGGGCAAACACAGCTGGCAGCCTGAGTTTTTACATGGTGTAAAACCTATACGTACATCAACGAAACACTAGTTAGTTGAGGCTTGAGCCAATGACATGATGCAACCATTAATTCAGAAAGTAGGAGTTTACAAAATTTAACTCACCTTGGGGTTGCTGAAGTTCATGGTAGACGTTCAGGTAAGGAAGCGACGCTTTTAGGATGAATCCATCTTGTTTGGCAACGGACAGATTTTGAGGAACCTGCCAGAGTTTCTTCTCATCAGCCCAGTAGAACCAGCCGTTAAACACGGCCAGGGTCTGAGCACGACTTCCTTGAAAGAAATCCCAAAAGGTGTGCCGCCCAGTGCCATCTGTCCTGATGCTCTCAATTGACTGGAATATCAATTTAAAGATCTCAATATAAATACAAAATCAACATGTGACAACCAAATGTGTGTTTCTCCCCCAAATGTAACGCACCATTTTGTAAACACTGATCCAATACAGTCGCCGTGCCGCCACATCCAACGTAAGACTTCTTGGTGACTGTGCAGTAATGAACATCAGTGTTGTCCGATTCAAACCATCCATTTCTGCCCTCTCAATGGTCATTTCTTCATTCGTTCCTTTATTAATCCAAAATATTAAACTACAAAAAAGGAAAAAAGACGATATAATGGTACTCCTCAAACCTTTATAAAAAGGTGAAACCGTTTGTACCTCTCGATTGGGCTGAGGACCATATCGCTGGGGTCCATTTCTTTGGACATGACTATGCCTACTGCACTTCCATCAGCTGCACCAGTGCAGATGGCTTTCTGGGTAACACTTGACCAATACAGCTGTCCAGTAAGCCAGTCGATGGCTAGACTGTTCACACCAGACTGCCCTAATAAGTGGGGATAAACATATGATTTTGGTAAATGCCAAAATATGAGGCATGGATCTGGCAAACATCCCTCAAAACTAACCTGTATACAGAATCGTGCTCTTCTTGTTAAATGCCTTGAAGATATTCCCATTTTGATCAGCCCAGTAAATGAAGTTCCTTCGGACATCATAGGTCAAGGCTATAGGGTCACTCTCACTTGTAAGCAGCGGCTCATACACTCTGGTCTTCACATTCACCAAGCCAATGACCCCCTTCCTGGTTGTCAAAATCTTCACCATGGCCCCTTGAGGAAAGAAAAACAATGACATTCTGTATTGTGTACAGTTTCTGTTAGGGGTGTGACGAGACCCCTATCCCACGAGACGAGACATGAGACTGGGTTCACGAGACGAGATTTTTATAGTATTTTTAAGAAATTCTCAATGAAACGTATGAAGGGAAAATAGTCCTTTATTCAACTGAAATCATAAAATGCAAAAATGTTGGTGCATTTTGAAATCAACTTGTAATGCATGTCATTTTACTTCTACACAGTAAAAACCCCAGAGTTAAATCAACTCTGCTCAGATAACATTTGGTCCCTCTCTAAATAGTGTTAAAGTAACACTGAAGCAGAGTTAAAGTTAATGAGATAATTAAGCAATTAATTAAGCGATGATTGAACATTAATGATGAACACCTGCTGTTAACAAGCAGAATCACTGAAAAGAGAAACACAAGAACAACTGACTTCAGCCACAGTCTTAGATGAAATCAACTGAAGATAAAAGACATTCAATATCTGAAGAGTGTTACTTTAACACTAGTTCAGTGTGACTTTAACACTATTTAGAGAGGGACCAAATGTTATCTGAGCAGAGTTGATTTAACTCTGGGGTTTTTACTGTGTATTTTAATGAATTATTTGCAGTAAAACAACGTGCAAACACTGCTAAATGTTTTGCCACAAAATCAACCAATTGTTTTCTGCCCTGTATAATTTCACATGAGAAATCTCACTGAACTTCTTTCTACAGATTGAACATAAATTAAACAGTATAAATAAATTCAAATAACACTTTAAGTGTCACTTTAACTGCAGTACAAAGTTGACCATTTCCCAGTCACTATTGATTGTGTGGCTGTAACTGTGATATAGCTCTGCGTACACAGAGCAGTCCAACCGTCAGCAGTGATAGCGATGCTTTCTGCCTCTTTAGGGTGTTTTCATCTCGCCGCGGCAGGAAAAAAACGAGCGCACCGCGCCGCTTCCATTTTGTGCGAATGAAAATGCGCGCGATATGTGAACGGCCCCTAAGAGTCTGCACAACCTTGGCCGAGGTGTGTGTGTAGGCATAGTTTTCTTACAATGTTTACATATTGTTTGTGTCTTGTGTGTTATTCTTTCTACTGGAAAACCAAAATGTTTCCACACAAAGGATTTGAAAGTGGCGGGAGCATCTTCAATAATAATTTCACCCTCACACTGATAGCAGGACGAGACAACTTCTCACCTCCACGAGAAATCTCGTCACGTTTTAGTCTCGCGAGATCTCGTCACACCCCTAGTTTCTGTACTTGTAAAATCTGAAAATGAATGCTTTAAGTTACCTTGAGCTTCACAAGAGCCATCGCCAAGAGGTTTGAAACCATTCTGGCACAGACACCGAAAAGACCCTGGTGTGTTTTTGCACAAGTGCATGCACGGTCCGAAAGACTGACCGCACTCATTGACATCTGGAATATAAAAGGCAACAATCCTTAAAGCAAACAGAAAAACGCCACACTATATTTGTGTACAACCAATTAATCACTATACAGCTACATGCTAATAGTGATTAAGTGCTAAAAACATGTTAAAGATCCAAAATAATTAACACAAGTCAAAATGTGCTAACATCACACAAACATGCTAAAACATGGTAGCATCACGCCAACAATATGCTAACCATGTTAACATGATGCCAACAACATGCTAAATGTTGCCATCGGCTACCTATGTGCTAAAATACACCAAGATCTTATGGAAAACATACGAACACAATAACATAATTGTGTTAGCATTATGCTATCAACATGTTCATTGTGTTAGCATCATGCAAGCACATGCTAAATAGCATAAAACACTCATATCCATCCTAGAACAATGTAGACATGGGGGCGAGCTTTATTGTCTCATGCTAACATGCTAACCCAACACTGACAATTTGAGTTTAGCTTGGAGGAAGAAGAGAAGGGGGGGGGGATTGGGGCTGTCGCAACATTTGGAAACTAAACAGAATTTAACAAAAGTTTAATGACAACATGTTACCACATTTACAATATACGATAACTGGTACTGTTTTTATTAGTTCTTGACAAATTTCTCACAATTTTAATGAAGCTTGCGATACGATTCCAATCTTGATTCAATATCAATTCATTTGGATGAACATGTACAGCAGCTACAGCTGGTATTATTATTAAAGGTTAAAATTAACTACTTAAATATAATGCAGTTTTTATAACAATGTTATATTTTTAACGAAGAACAAAATACTCTATAGTTAATTTTTCTAGCCAATTAACATGCTATGTCATTAAATGGCTTTCTTGAGGTAAATGTAACATTGATCTCCACCTGTTTAATTGATCTCTTCCCACGATTACATGAATCATGATACATTTCAGTAAGTTATATTGTATCTTTCAACACCATCTAATGTTAATTTGTGTTTCTTTACTATAAACCAGTAGTAAAGAGGATAAGTGATCAGTTCACATGCCAGTTGAACAGCAATCCATCACGTCAAATGATGTTTCTGGCACCAAAATGAAATTTATTGTTTGAATGTCGTAATAAAGTTAACAGAATTTGAAAGCCAAGACTTTTTCATATCAGAAGTAACCTTTTTGCCTGAATTCATCCCGATTTTTCACTGCACGAGAAAACCGATGTGGAGTGTGAACGAGAGAACAGAATCAATTGATCAATTGCTGAATGCAGTGAGAGTTGGCAGCACTGGCTACACTCAAAAAAATATTCCTGTCTAAACATAAGTTTTATGTAATTTAATTACATAGCAATTTTCCATCCATTTGGATTACATAGTTTTAACAAACAAACTAATAAACTTAATGTGATTCATATGTGGTCATGTGTGTGCGCACTACTGAGTTAAAGTACCGTTGAAGCAGTGTCAGAGTTAATGAGATCATTAAGTGATGATTGAGCATTAATGATGAACACCTGCTGTTAACAAGCAGAATCACTGAAGGACAGAGAAACACAAGACATTTAATCTCTCACTATTCATATACTCAACTATTACATAAATCTTACCAATTTCATTTACATATGACTGACAAATATGAATCACATTAAGTTAATTAGTTTGTTTATGTTAAAACTATGTAATCCAAATGGATGGAAAATTGCTATGTAATTACATTACATAAAACTTGTTTAGACAGAAATATTTTTTTGAGTGTAACTATGATAGCATCATGCTAATCATGCTAGCCACATTCTAAATAAAATCATGCTAGAAAACCCATATTCCTCTCAGAATATCGTACAGACTGGATACAAGCTTTTTTTTTTAATGTGTTGAGGCTTCTAGTCTCATCCACTTCCAGTTATTTTAGCTATACAAAACAGTTTATGCTGCAAACTGTTATTTATTGTAATAATCCAATTTATTATCGTTATCATAACTGGTTAAAATTATTTTACTGCATTTTGTTATACCAGCTTATTTACTTACAGCAGCAAGTGAATCGGAAGTGTTCACAGGAACGCAAAATAATTTGGATTCGCTGAATATTTCACACATCCATAGAACAGTAGAGATACTGCAAATTGCATAAATTGCATGACTGGTATGGTAATGTGCTACTCCAAATATAAACTGCTTAGGAGGCACAAGTGCAACTACTGTACCTTCACAATCAAGTCCATTTACAGAAAGGGTCATTCCAGTGGGACAAGTGCACAAGGCTCCCCAAAACTGGTCAACGCAAGTATGGCTACAGCCACCATTGCCATAATGACAACTTTTACCTGGGTAAAAACAGAGAGGTGAAACATGAACTCCAAATAATAAAATAAAAAAATAAAAAATAAAAAATAAATATAATGCACCAATTGAAAACAAACAAAAATAAATGATAATACTAAATAAGTAAGCCAAATGAATGACTAAAACTACTAAAAACAAAATATGAGCCAACCTGTTATTCTGCATGATCAAATTCAAACAAACTTCAACTCAAAACACACAATGTTGAGGGTCTCTATGTACCGCATGTAAGAGGCTCATCTCTCTTATCCGAGCACTGAGCGACTCCATCACACCTCTCTCTCTGGCTTAGACACCTGCCATCGGCACAGCGGACGCTCGTCTTCCCACAGGAACCTAGAAAAACACTTCGGATCAATACATAATCTTGGATATCATGGGAAAAAAAGGACATTATGATGTTCTAGATAACAAAAATGCTGTATAGCATATAGGGCGTCGAATACGTTTTGTGTAAATGATGTGCTAATGGTTGCTTACAGTAGAGCACAAAATATGAAAAATATGAAATATGAAAATAAGTGAGCGCAAGAGTGATTTCCACCCATTTTAACTTTTTTTGAAAAACTGCTTAGGTTGTATGAACAATTTATAATTTCATCTGGGAGACATCCCTGAAGAGAATCTAAATTTGTGAAAATAAATAGATTTTCACCAATTGTTTTTTAGCCTAAACTCACAATGATTCCATATTCTTGCATGTTGCGAGTGCAATATTCAACATTTTATAGGAAAATTAAGGTATTCACATGCATAATCATACACCAATGAGTAATAATGGTAAAGTACCATTTTCATACTTTCAGATATTATCTTTCATATAGCTGACAAATTGAATTATTGTCTCCTAAAAGAAAGAATCAGTTCTGGACCGCCCGAAAAGAGTTGTCAGTAATGCCCGTCTAACTGCTCGAATCCATGTAGGTTTGTAATAAATTTGCGTAATGCCAGCAGATGGTCTTCATTGACTGCCCGTGAACAACCTCTACTTCGACCCTCAATTACTGTAGATGTCGGAGACTGAAAGTTTGCGGTTGAGAAGAAGCTTAAGTTCAGAAATGGTAATGAGGGTTTGATTTCAGACCAAATCAGAGCAGAGTAGACCAATCACGACAGACTCCTCTGATCGGTCAGACGGCTCAGTCTGTTGAGATTGACCTACTCTGGGCCATCTGACCAATCAGAGCAGAGTAGACTCCCAGAAAGGAGGGTTTAATGGAGACTGAACCCTTGATCGAACAATTTCAGACACTGTGAGGAGAGGTGATTCTGCAATGTACATAAGAAAATTAAAGTTTTTTTTTAACTTTGATGCAGGTAAACCATTGTAGGAGACTCCAAAACAAAATTAGGAGCATATTACAGGCCCTTTTCCACCAAATACAACCACCTGAATCTTTTCCATTCAATTCTGCATATGTGAACCTGTTCCACGTCGCTTGTGTTAAGATCCTTATAATCAAAGCTTGTCTCTTCTTGCATTTACTTTAACCAAGTACACTTCTAGAGCATCTCACCACACGTTTCTTCATCAGAGTTATCGCCGCAGTCGTTGACGTCATTGCAGTGAAGGTCTCGTGGGACGCAGATGTTGTTCTTGCACTTCCAGTCACTCGAGAGACACCCTAAACGCCGGCTGCAATCCCACTCATCTGAAGCGTCAGGACACTGGGGCTGCCCGTCACAAACTCCCGACCCAGACACACACCCAGAACCATCCGCACACTCCAAATCTCCTGGCTGACATACTAATGGTAGAAGATGCACGCTTGTTAGTTAGTGTTCTTCAATCTAATCAATTCAGCAAGATCTTGTGAACCTAAAGAAACAAGTTTTGCAAAAGCAGGTGGTCTGTGATACATACAACAGTCCATCTCATCAGATCCATCCTGGCAGTCGCCGACACCGTCACAGCGCCATCTGTGCGGCACACAAACTCCATCATCACACTGCCACTGATTTCTGCTGCAGTCTCCATCAACACCTGGAAGAACAAGGGTCGTTCGCTTTAAAATGAACATTATTAACGTGAACTAACCCATTGTAAAAAGTAATTTTCATTTTAAAGTCAATCCTTAAACAGCGGTCATGAATGCTTTTGACACGTACAGATAGTATTACGACTGAATGCTTGATACAAAATGGATGTTTTTTGCAAGTAAAATGAAAATAAGGATACAGAAGCTTACAAGTAGTAACGCATCTACTCACATCCTGACTGAAAACTTAATTTACCATTTGTAAGCTAAATTTGTCATTTACCATTAATATGCATGTAAATATGTATGCATGTATGAGTGTGTGTGTGCGTGCATGCATGCATGAGAGAGAGTGTGTGTGCATGCATGCATGCATGAGAGAGAGTGTGTGCGAGTGTGTATGCATGTATGAGTGTGTGTGCGTGTGAGCATGTATGAGTGCGTGAGCGTGTGAGAGAGAGTGTGCATGCATGCGTGTGTGCACATGAGAGAGAGTGTGTGCATGCATGTATGTGTGCGTGCATGTATGAGAGTGTGTGTGTGCGTGCGAGCGAGAGAGAGAGTGTGTGCATGCATGCATGTATGTGTGTGTGTGTGTGTGTATCCATGTATGAGAGAGTGTGTGTGTGTGCGTGCGAGCGAGAGAGTGTGTGCGTGCATGCATGCATGTATGTGTGTGTGTGTATCCATGTATGAGAGTGTGTGTGTGCATGCATGAATGAGAGAGTGTGTGTGTAAAAATTACTCCATGAAACATGTAGGCTAACAACTTTCCCCGGTAAAAGTCTTCAATCCTTGTATTGATACACTAATGTTGTAAGGTCTGGGGTCGGTAAGATTTCTTATTTTCAATAAATAAAAACAATAAAACATCAATAATTACAATTTAAAATAACCTATTTAAATATATTTTGAAATGCAATTTACTCCTATGATCAAAGGAAACCATTATAATTTAAAGTAACTTTTCCATGTGATTACACTGTAAAATATAACTATTCCTGTGAATGTTCAGCATCATTACTCCAGTCTTCAGTGTCACGTGATCCTTCAGAAATCATTCTGATAGGATTTGATTATCAATTTACCATCAATGCTAAAATCATTCGTGCTGCTTTATATTTTTCGATAACCATGATACAGTCTTTGATGAATAAAAAGCTCAAAATGACATTTATTTTAAGATCGATTGTTTTGGAACGATATAAAAGTCCTTACTGACACTTTCGATTAACTGAACGCATTCATTGCTGAAAAACAAAACTCGTCGTGACTTAAAGCTTAAAAATGGCAGAGTTTTTTTGTTCATAAAGATTAACATAAACATTATATCCCAAGTGTGGTGTGGGCGGCTTTATTGTGCTTACTTGTTACCCAGCATGACCAACGAAACCAATTTTATTGAAAACACTCACAAGTTCTCAAAGGCATACTGAAATAAAAGTCATTAAACTGTCCTACCGCACTTATAAGTTCTAATCTAAACGCGAGAGAAGAGGTCATTACCTGACAGTAAGGCGAGCACTGCCGTACAGCAGATCAAACGCCGCACGTCCATCACACACCTGTACCTGTTTGAGCCACGCGCGTGTGTGGGCCAATCACAATCCTTTATAAGATTCCGCTGCGCGTGACGTCATGCAGGTAGAGCGAATTCAGGGTGATCGGGAAACTTTTTGCCATTGAGATGACTTGGAAAAAGAGTCCCAATCAACCTGAATTCACCGTAAAGGAAATAAAAATCTTTTATTTTATATAATAAGTACATACATTAAAACATTTGACCAGTACATTACTGGTCAATAGCTCGGAATAATTACGATTTAAAATAAATAAATAATAAACGAACTTTTTAAAATATTTTTTAAAAAAAATCACCAAGGTTTAATTTATTTGGTCAAATAAAAAGAGTTAAATTGTGAAATAGTATTAGAATTTAAAATAACTGCTGACCTGTGATCAAAGCTGAATTTTCAGCCTCATTAATATTGTGATTTTGGCCAATTACTTCATTCACAAATGCAGATTCTTTAATAATTCCCCCACTTTTGTACTCTTCCAGAAAGTTTTAATGATCTTCTTTAAATCCTTAAAACTCATGCGTCACAAAAAAGCCCATAAATTATGCAATCTTTTGAAGGTATTTTTTGAGGAATAAGCTTATTTATATTCTTATTTATGTTTTATTGTTTGTTTGTTTTTGTTATGGTTGTAGTGTTTGTTTATTTCGTTTATATATGTTTTTGTTATGCTGCTATTTGGAATTTATGTAATTGTATTGAGAATATATTTGTTTAACTGGTATTTTGTATATACTTGCAAGCAATAAAAAAATAAAAAATAAAAAAATTTTCAGCCTCATTACGTCAGTCTTCAGTGTCACGTGATCCTTCAGAAAAACATTCTGATATGCTGATTTGATGCGCTGATATTATTATCAATTATAATAAGAAATCTTACACTTCAAACACTGCTGCACAATGAACTGAATCATAATAGAATATTTGAAAAGTCTGTTTAATGGGATTTAGAAGATTCTTCATTTTTTCCTTTTCTTTTATTATTATTATTATTATTATTATTATTTTTCCCCATTCCATCAATGATTCACATTCCAGCTCAGTTTGGTGGCATTTTATTATATTGATCAAAACATGATCGAAAAAAGGTAAAAGATTGGCAAACATGGTTCTTGATTCCGGAAAACTCCTCTGTTCCCGAACTCTCCTCCTGACCCTAATCTACTTCATCCCACTTATTCCACAACATCCAGTAGATGACTGTCAGGTTTTCTCTTCACTCTTCATTAGTGGCTTCTCAACTTCACAGCTGCTCAACTCAGACATATAGGCCCATCATATGAATATGAATATGAAGGATCTCCCAAAAGCAGTGATTGTGCTCATTATCAT
>CM076086.1:1035362-1105362 GCA_038088235.1 Zacco platypus | reverse complement strand
TCTGTGATGAACACATCTTACTCTTTAACCCATTTCTCTACGAACAACATCACAGTGTTGAGGGCGGGAAAATACTTTTTTTTTTCGTTTACACTGCCTTGTAAATCTGTATTATACAGTAGCTGCTTTATCACTGCAAATGAGCTCACGTGGTTAACAGCACAAGCAGTGGAATGTTTTAGTCCTATTTGTTGCGTGCTGAATGGCGGATGAACGCACACAAACATATCACAATCTCATAGTAATGTTATTTAGAGGCAGTAACTCGCTTGAAATATCCCCACCCCGTTCAGTTAAAGTCTATTATGAAGTAAACAGACGGACAGCTCCATTGGCAAACCACTGCCGTCCACTAGAACCTAAACATCACTTATTAGAAGACGCAATCTGATTAGCCAATAAAAAGCGACTTTAGTTTGCATATTCAGTTTTGATCAAGATTGACGTTTTTTTAAGCCAATCGACGAGAAGCGTATCCGTGACAGGCTTCTCATTGATCCAATGGAAGGAGAGGAGGCGTGGCTTGTGGAGAGCGCGTATCGCGTTGCGTGCCTTAAGGTTAGGTTGCGTGCGCTGGAGGCCGTCGTCTGCTGCTGTAATTCGGCTACAGTGGGAAGGAAAATATTGTTTAAAGTCGACTTTTACCCACTCGCGAATAATCCGTTTCGCTTGGATTTTAGGCTACTCCTTCCTTACAGAGACAGCCTCCCGCTAAAAGGGTGAGTTGAAGGGTAAATGAGAAGAGAACGCCTCGCGAACCCATTTGAAAGCTGTTTATTTTTCTGTCAAAGAAAGTAGCGCAGGCTGCTAGCGGTTTCCACAAACTCAATGGTCGCACAAACTCACACACACCTCGCATAAGCAGGCAGATTTCGATTTTTTCGCTTTTTGCACAGATGAAAGAGTTGTAATGTAGCGATTCATGGCAATGTATTGATCCTAGGGTTTGTTATATCGTAGGCAGACCGGGACAGTGAGTCGATTAGCGGCCCATGCTGCCATAACGAGCCCGTGATACACCATCAGATCGCTGGAGAAGGTAAACAATGCGTTTATTTATCAATTATCAGTCATTTGGAGCTTACAGATGAGATAATGACCAGCAGGGTCGGTTTGGCTTGACTTCCATGCATGATTAAGAGTGATAACAACAGATCTACATGCTGATGTGTGTTTTGCCCGTAAATAGGTTTTTGCTTTGCCGTTTGTACACACATGCATTCACAGGAATATTGTGATCATCGGTCGCCTCAGGCTCTGACTGTGTCAGAACTTGGAGAGCTGACTACATTTATGAGTATCATATTAAATGCTTCTGATACGGAACGCGCCAAAACGAATCAAACATGCTAAAAAAACAAACAAAAAAAAACTGTGTTCCGTTTGAAACTTTCAAAGCACCAAATTCTGAAAAGGATCCGAACACTTCAGTGATTTCCCTAAACGCTCACAGTGTTCAAAAAACTATTCCAAAAATGCGTTTAATATTTAGTTAAAACCGTTCAAATAGTTTCAGAACGTCCAAAATGACTGGTATGTTCCGTTTCGAAGATTTCACTGTGCTGAGCCCAAAAATAAAACGCTGAATCTGCAGTAAATAAATCAACAATTGAACGAGCCTCTTCTAAAACCTCTCTGAAGTTCTATAGCAACCATTCAGAACCAGCACAAGTGCTCTCAAGCTTGACAGTTTTCACAAAGATCTTGTAGTGACTTCATGTGTTGAATAGTTACACTTTATATAATCGAAACAATTAGGAGGATATTTTTGGGTTCGGGTTTTGTTACATTTGGCTGTGTTTGGAAACTCGTACAGTCCGATGCTTCTGAAAAGTTGAGCTCATTAAATCTTTTCTGATGTCATCCATCCTCCGCTTTTGTCCTGCTATTAGAAGGATTTGAAGTAAAAACTGTTTGCGTTTGTAGGATTTCTAGGTGTTCAAAACAGTCTTTTGCCCGTCATTTCCCTAATAATGGCACCCAGAGTACGGGTATGTTGTAAGCTTAACCAAACTGATCAAGATGTTTTACTTCCACTTCCCCATGTTCACAACCTGGCCGTATTCGTCTGGTTTCTCTGCACAGATTTTCTTGTTGCATGAAACCTCTTTTCAAATTAAATTATAAATGAATTTAAATGAAAGGCAAGCTCGTCTTCTGCTGTATTACTTTTCCTGTAGAACATTTTAGTTTCAATAAAATCATTTGATCTGAGTCTCTACTGAAATCTGATTGGTCCGATCCAAGAAAAATTCCACAGTTCTTTGTACCACAAATAAAGCCAATTCTGTTGAATGCGCCTCTTTGTTTAAAGCCGACGTGTGATTTCTGCCAAATTGTTTTAAAAGTTTCCTAAAATCCACCGTCCGGACTCAACGGTATTGATTTAAGAAATGGCTTCTTTGTTATCTCTGCATCTCTAACTGGATCAAGAGACTGTTTTTATACTACCGTTTTAAGAAATTAATACTTTGTTCAGCAAGGAAGCATTTAATTAAACAACATTTAAAGATATTTTAAATAAATGCTGTTCTTTTGAACTTTCTATTCATCAAAGAATCCTGAAAAAATATCGGTTCGCACAAGAAAATATTAATCGGCACATTTGTTTTCCTCATTGATCATATTCAGAAATGTTTCTTGAGCAGCAAATCATCAGAATGATTTCTGAAGGATCATGTGACACTGAAGACTGAAAGTTTAGCTTTGCATCACAGGAATAAATTCCATTTTACAATATAATCACATAGAAAAGTTCATTTAAATTACAATTATATTTTACAATATGACTGTTTTAATGTATTTTTGATCAAATAAATGCAGCCGTTTGGAGCTTCTTTAAAAAAAACATTTAAAACGTCTTACTGACCCCGAACGTTTGAGCGGTAATGTATATGAAAATGAAACCAAACATTAGTTCAGGATTTTCAAGTAATTATTGTGTAATAAAGCTTCAAAAGTGCGCTATAATAATTGTAGATGATAATATAGAAATGAATTATACGACAAATAATTAAAAAAGTAGTACAACAAAGACAATTAAATAGTTTGCAATTGTAGTCAGGGTGAGAAACGGGATGGAGGTTCCTAGTCTCATCTGTAACGTTTGGATTTTACAGAGTCTGTCTGTCATCAGCTGGTCTTGATTTTTGCTTTTCTCCACTCAGGTGACCCCTCGCCCCCCTTTCCTCTCCTGTTTCCTAAGCTTCTCTGTCCCCTGCCCCCTCATAATCAACCCAGAGACCCTCTTCCTAAAGGCCAGTTAGGAACATTGGGTCTCCTTCCCGTTCTCCTAGCCTCCATCTGTCTCTCTAACTCCACCTGCCCAGTAGGGGGCTGACCGCTCTTTGGACACCCCAAAAACATGTCCTCCATCTTGCCTTTCACTCCACCCGTGGTGAAGCGTCTGCTGGGCTGGAAGAAGTCGGCCAGCGGTTCGACTGGAGCGGGAGGGGGCGGAGAGCAGAACGGCCAGGAGGAGAAATGGTGCGAGAAGGCCGTCAAAAGCCTGGTGAAGAAGCTGAAGAAGACGGGCCAGCTGGACGAGCTGGAGAAAGCCATCACCACACAGAACCTCAACACCAAGTGTGTCACCATCCCCAGGTACGCCAACATCAAAAGCTGCTCGCATTCCTGCTTTTAGGTCCGTGTCGTCTTAAACTCGCGAATCAAGCGCTTCGATCTTTGATACTTTGGGGGAAGAAGTTTAGTCATCCTCTTATTGTTCAAAAAAAGTATAGTATAATTTAATAATCCATTCTAGTTAGTATAAGAATAGCATATACAGATTTGAAATATTTACTTCTTTTTGTTTTAGATTAAGTACCCCGTTTGTTGCAAACCCATAATTGTAATTGCAAACTTTTTGTCAGTTCTTCATCTTATAAAGCATTAAACATCCTCTAATGAATCAAATGCTTTTATTTAACTTGAGACGTAACCTTAGCCGTATCATTGCGTGTGTTGCTTCATGAGTGAAGGTGAAGGCATGACGCCGAGTTGCGTCTACAGTTGTAAAATATCAACATTACTCCCCTTTGTTTCTTTAAATGATTTCTGCTCCATCTGTCTCGACTTGAGTTAAGGTCATTCTGTGCCGCTCCACGTCACCTCCATTCTGAGCTCAAGCTTCTCATTCTGTATGAATGTCTGCGATATCAACCATCAGGCTGCTTTTATTCCATTTATCATGACAAATGGTGAAATATCAGCGCTACTATTTTAGGGAAATGCTAAGAGGAGAGGATGAGTTGTCTGTCCGAGCCACAACATATCAATAGTTTGAAACCAAGACGTTACAGACACAAGCGTCGGGTGAGGTCCGATACATTACATGTGTTTTCAGCCTTTTGGTGATATTTGAGAGAAATATATTGATGTATTTGCGCTTAAATGGATTCGGTTCTTTTGTAAATGTAAAACGTTAAATACAATATATAAAATATACATAAAAAACACCCTAATTAAAGAATCTATATATATATATATATATATATATATATATATATATATATATATATATATAATGGATATATAAATTGTCCGCTTTGAGATTCCAATTAAAAAGGGAATTAATTTTTAATGAGTCGCATGTAAAGCAGTCTTTAAGGTCTGCAGTTCTTCTAAAGTGCAAGATCGGTGTGATATTCACAGTGGCTATATTTCCATCCACCTATTTTTAATGCACATTTTAGAATATCACATAAAAACGCTGGATGGAAATGCCTAAATTCTAAAAAATGTGCGTTCAAAAAAAATGTGCGCTTAACTGCTTAATTTTTTTCATGCAATAAAGGAAAAACGTGCATTAACTGCTACACATTTACCTACTAAATTCCTCAATGCGCATCAAAAAAGACGTCATTTAGCGATGGGACGGCACAACTGGACTAACCAGCAGTCTGAAATGTTGTTTTTGGTCATTTTGAAATGCCTTAGCCTCGTCTTACACGACCGCACGATTCCAAACAGCAGGCATCTGCCTCCGAAATCAAGATGACATAACATTTAGATCATCTTGCACTGATGTAGAGGTCTGGCGCAGGTTCTAGTTTTTTGCGATCTAATATAGTTTAATTTTGGTGTGAGTTGCTGAACAAGCTCGAAAAGGGCATAATCGCATGAAAGCGGCTTTAAACATTTCCTGGATTAGTTCATTTGAAAAGGTGTTGTAGAAACCAATAATGGCAAACAGGCATTGTCCTATGTCAGATTTATTTCCATCGAATCCTCTTTGAATCAATTCTAACTTCTCAAATCCACGGAATCTTTAAAAGTGTGTCACTGATCTGAATGTGTATCTCCCTCTACTTTTTATTGAAAAATTGTGCAATGGTTATTGAGAAAATGCTGTGCGACTTGGCATGCTGCCTTAATACTTGATGAGGTTCACTCAGCAAAACCTCTTAAGACTGTGTAGCCTACAATAAATACAGGTTAAATCTAACCTCCCTCCAGCTGAAATTTGTGTAAGTGAACATTAAAATGATGGCTTTTCTCTGCTTGGATGCCAGAGCCCAGGTCAGACCCTCAGAAATGCTTTCGAAGTCATCCAGAGTGCTTTGTCTTCCCTTGAGAGCGGATTCAGTGGGTGGGAAACTTTGTTTCAGCATGTGTTTTCTGCTTCTAATCTGTTCTCTAACCTTGGAGGCTGGTGGGAACGGCTGGATCAGTCATTGTGTCCGCCGGTTCTCATGTTTGGAAATGGCAACGTCAAAAGCCCCCCCAACTGTCCTTTTCTAGCCTCCCTCACATACCTGTGAACAAAAAGGCTCAGCTAGATTTTTCCCGGGTGTTTACAATTTGTGTTCTTCATTTATAAAAGCGCACAATAGCTTGTAAATGAAATGAAGATTGATTTCAGATTTGTTCTTTTTATGCTGTAAGTCACATCCAGCGAGATGTCAAATAGAAACTTATTCTCCCGTTTTGCCTTCTTTCATATCATCGATTGGCCAGGAAAGTCGTATGGAAATGATCATTTTCGTGAGATAAGGATATGTAAACGGCACCCTTTCAAAGAAGCTGGCATTAAATGATTTGTCTTTCCAAAACTTTGATATTTTGAGGTTTCTCTCATCATGCAAAGGAAGCCAATATTTGTTAAAATATTTTGATGACTGAAATGAATTTTCATCTTTTTGCTGGATTATCATTTAAATGCATTCAATAGATTTTCAACCAAGTTTCTATAGGCTACAGTTTAGTTTTATTATACAAAATCTCAGTTTACAAAATTTGTGCATATCTTGTGTGTTTGCTACATCCAAACTGTATTTCTTTCTGGCAGCATGAGACCAATAAAATACACGCGCAAAGCTTCAATTACTTGCCCAATGCTCAACTTTTGCTACCCATTTTGTTGTACTAGAGCAAAAACAGATTCCCGTCTTTGCCGAGAAGTGAAACAGACATATGAAATTGCCCTGACAAAAATCACTTAAGCACATTATCATGTCGCGATAAGCAGAATATCAGTTTTGAAGTTAAAAAATTGCAAGCAGATGAAAGTGACTGATCAAAACGAACTCTATCAAAGTTTTCCTGCACAGGCACATCAGAACTAAACTGGCCTAAACTTTAGCTGATGTCTAGTCCTTTTTCATTAATTGTTACGTTAGTCTTGTTTAAAGGGAAAACAAACCCGTATCTGTCTCGACCTGACTTCCTGTTGAAGATCTCAGCGCAGGTCTTTTGTATCGAAGGGCTGATAGTGTATCTGTAAGATGCCTTGAGTGAGTGTAAGAATGTGAAGAGGGTTTCTCTGTGAGGACAAAGCCGGCTGGCGCTGTGGCTTTTTCAGGTCTATCGATTGTAACCTGAAGACTCTGTTGTCTGTCTGGCTTTCATATAATAATTAAGGCCTGGCTTTCATTTGGTTTGATAAGTGACTTTAGAATCGAGGTAAAATGTCCTTTTCCCCCCTTTTTTTATCAATTTATTTATAAAAGCTTTTCTCAGATCACAATTAATTTTGAATATTTGTTATTGTGTGCATAAATTAGCCTCTGTATTATAGGAATTGCCAACAAAAGTGCAAATCAATAATACTGAGATCGTGTAAGCGGGAGAGGCAATCAGGTTAGCCATTTAAACAGAAAGTTTTATACGTAAGGAAAGGAAGTCATTTAATGATGTAAAATGTTATGAAGCATTTAAAAAGACGGCCTTGGATTGCTTGTTCAGATGCCTCGTGGGATTAAGATGTTTGCATCAAATGGAAGCCTGAAACACGACGTTCATTTGCAGGAATCATCCTGAGATTTGACGGAGACATATGGTTTCCTTTGTGATGCCTCTGGTTTAATCCGTCCTAGGGTTTGTGTTGATGCACAGCCCATGCAGTGGACCTGCTAAACCTTTTCATTTTATTTTAAGACTAACTTTTCTTTATTAGCTAGTCACCTGGTACTCAAAGAAGGTGCCGCTTTAAAAGAACAGCTTTTTTTGCTTTCATCTCGAGCCAAGTGCGGGTAGACGTGGCCAGCAGATGGACTCTCTGTGGTTTAGTGGGGATGGGGTCTCCACACACCAGGATACAAGGGTTAATTCCCTCCAAAAGTGTGTCATCTGTCTGGGACATGGACGCCCAGTGATGCTAGTGTGCGATTCGGATTCATCAACTATGTTCTGGTCACTTTGAATTACTGATGTGGTCAATCTTTTGATGGACTCTAATGGAGGTTAGTCGTGGTAATTATTGATTTCATTTTTTTTTTGTATTTTAAGTAAGAAACATTGGTAAAGTGTTTTGTCATTACTTTTTAAATTTCATTACTTTCAGCAGTTATCCAGATTCATGTCATGTATTGATAGAATTCCTGCAAATGATTTGTCATTGGTTTGTTAATTATCATTATCGTGCTTGAATGCACCTCTGTTGATATCACACAGTGATCCGCCATCTGCTCTATTGTTAATTTGAGGGTTAATACTGAATTGGGTTTCTATTGTGAGCGTGTGTTTTAAGAGAGTATTGGGAAAGCCTCCATCTACTGGTGTTGAAACTGAAGTCCCCATCCCCCTAAAGCAGGCCATGTGAGTTTATGTAAACTCTGTGGTTTCACTTCTTTAATGGTTTCACGTATACATTCACTTCGCTCTTTCTTTCTTTCTTTCTTTCTTTCCCCCTCCTTAACACTGCATGGCATTTGAAATTCACTTTTAGTAAAGCTCAAACAAGAACAAATATATCAGTTAATGGCAAATATTGAAGCGTTGTGGGGATTTTTTTTTAAATAATCCCGTCTGCTGATATTTAATGATGCATTTAAATACAGATTTAAGAAAACTTGAGCCGAAATCTTAAAATGAATATGTTTGATAATGTAAATTACATTATGATGCCTAAATTAACTTGTATCATTTAAAACAATTTCATGTTTTAATCTATTGAGATGCAATTGTATAGAATTTGAATATTGTTTAATGGTTATCAGCAATCCTCATAACATAATTACGGTTTAAGTATTGGCCAGAATTTTAATATCGGTCCATTACTAACAATGGTACTGGTCAATTAAATGTTGAATTATGCATAAATATAGTTAAAAGTGAAGTGAAGCATCACTACATGGAATTACAAAAACAAAGTTTCTGGTTTAACGCTCTACTAATGAATCTCATCACTTTTAAAAATGAGTCGTATGATTTAATCTGTTGTAGGGCTGTCACTAACGATTATTTTGGTGATTGATTATTTTGACGATTAATCGAGTAATGTTTTTTTTGTGCTAATAATTAATAGACGCAAACAAAAACCTAAGCCTTTTGAAATTACTTAAAATAACAAAGGGGAAAAAGTGATTGGTTCAAATGAAGCATCCATATGGTTTTAAGGAAATTCATAATGTAATATACATAATGTAAACAATTAACTTATGTACATTATATAGTCTAACAATTTCCTGCGGCGATGCCAATGACATGGTGATTGTTACACTTTACAGCTCAAATCCTTGTTTAATATTCAAATGTCCACTTAATCTTAAATATTTGACCACTTCTTTTATGATAGAAATGCTACAGCCACTGTAATTTCATTTTCTTGAACAAGAATATGTGGACATTAATACATGCAAATTCAGATAAGCAAGGATACTTTTATTTATCACAAATGAGCAGTTTGCATATTTCGATACATTGATGCAAGACGCGCTCCACAGCAGTTTATGTACTTATACGCATGTAAATAAAGCACATATATATTGATTTCCTTTGATTTCACAATACACTATGCTATAGTATATTTTAAAAATATTGTGTAGCCTTTGAAAACGGTCTAATAATTCGGTTCATGGATTCTTGTCCATGGAATGCACTACTTCCTGTACTTTTCCAGTTAATCGACATGGAGGAATTGCAGTTGCTAATTTGATTAATACTCAAATTTAATCGAGGAATCGTGACAGCCCTAATCTTTCGACTCTCCTGGCATGTTGTTGACTAAAAGTGCCTATTGATCATGTTCTCTGGGCATCATGAAATCTTAATTCCCTGAAGGAATAAGGACATGCTATACTCTGAGCAAGCTTCACGTAATATCTCGGGTGACATCGTTGCATCAGGGTCGGTCTCACTTTTGACATCAGGCAGCAGTGAGTGGACAGGTCGAGGGTTAGCGATACACGCGCTGATCAGATAACCTGCTCTAATGTTAATGTTCTCCCCGAGAGTTTTCTTTCTTACAGACTCCTTTTGTCGTCTTAAGTGTTTTAATGTAGATTAGATTGTTGTATAAATGCTTGTTAGGAGCGTCAATGGCTACTTTGAGTTTTAAGCTCAACACAAACGCGTGACACATTAAGTCTTTTGAAAAACGTTAAAGGGGTAGTTCACCCAAAAACTAAAATTGTCTTTCATTTGACTTTGTTCATCATCTGAGCACAATTGAAGATTTCTTTTTTTCTTTTAGTGAAACCTGGGAAATATCTGTCCCTCCTTTGAAAATCAAAACGTTGACTCTTTTAAGACATTTTAAACATAATACATATGAATTGACAGGTTTAAGCAAAGTTCTTTCACATCAAGCAATTACGGTTGAGTTTCCGTGTTTGCCATTTTTGATGTGCTGTTTATATGCATTGATCAACAATTTTAGTCATCAAAATTTTGGTGCCATGGATTTTCAACGGAAGGGCAGAAATTGCTTGCATTTTATTAAAAATGTCTTTGTGTTTTGAAGATTAACGTCTTCAGGGTCTGTGTTTGGAACAACATGAGGGTGAATAACTGTAGTTTTTTGGTGATCTGTCCCTTTTAAGTGTCACAAGGTAACTACAATAAAATCTTTTTAAGAGGCAGTACCTTTTTATTTAACACATTTACATTAAACTAATAAAACAGTGTCAGAAACTGTTAAACGGAAGCATTCAGCGAATTATATTTTCATTTAAAACAACCACAATTTAGCAAAACTATGGAAGTAGCGTTTTTGCTCGCTTTGTTACTTTTGAAAAAATGTAGTTTTTGAAAAATCAACTCAATGTAGTTTATATAGCTTAAAAGTATATCTAAGCATTGGCAGGGTGTGATATTTATTTGAAATGTCTTGTATTTTTTTGCGTTTTCTTTGAAAATGTCTTGATTAGACCATCGTTGGATTCCTGAGGGTTAATTTTTTTCCTCCCTTTGTCAAATAAATGAATCAATATATTCACTAGGTTGTTACTAGTGTAGGTTGGAAAAATGCCTCTGTGTTCCATAGGACATATTTAAACAAAAAAAGAACATTCACATTCAATCTTAGTGTTTGAAAAAGATTCAAGCACATTTGTGATAACACATGACTCCAGGTTGCTGGTGGAGTCTGGCACGTTTGTCTTCAGAGTCCCTTTTCAGAGACCGTTAAACCACAGGGGGCCAAAACTTCATTCATCACATATCAAGTCTGTGCGAGTCCTGTTCCTGTCACGTCACCATGTCTGTTTCTCATCCCATGTTTCTTTTTCAGAACTACTGAAGGTCTGTGTGCTTGTCTGATTTACTGATAGCGTTCTTTATCTTGAGTGTGATGTAGTCGAGCAACAGTAGGTCATAGGCTCCTGTCCTGTGCTGCATGTGTAAATGTTGATATCTGATGTGAAATCCAACCCCTGAATGAAACGTCTTTTATAACGTCAATTGCCCTGTTCGTTTCATAACACCGCATGATGACCGGGGAAGAGATTATGCACTGTAACTAGAGCTGGGCGATGTAGCAGAAAGTGCCTCTTATTTTTTTTTTTAGCCTTTTGACGATATTAGATATCGACATATTTTTGTTATAAAACTGCGTTTAAAATGGTCACGTAAAAATAAATGTAACTTTCTTTTGTGTACCAATATTAAAACGCACCAATAGCTGCATTTACCTAAATAAATACACTAAAATGTTTCAGTACAAAATAGGTTCGACTTTGAACGAGTCTCTTAACTTGACCAATCTCAGCCGATTCAGGCAAATGAATCAAACTGACATATCTTATACTGGCTAATTTTCCTTGCGAATATATTGTGAATATTCAATATATCGCCCAGCCCTAACTGTAACCTTAAATACATTTGTCAGTTTCTCTTCGGTTTTCTCATCTCACTGTTACATGTGGATTTTCCATTAGAGTGGCTTCTTTTATTCGAGGTGGGCCGCGTTGTTCGCAAGCTTCGGACGACCTGCGCGAAACATCTCTAATAAAAGAAACGATGCCCTACGATTTTTTCCCCCCATGGTACTTCATCTTGGTATTTTTGAATGAATCATGCCCCATGTTTATCATTTTTTTTGTTTCTTTGTGTTTTTGTTTTTCTTTTTTGTTTGTTTTTGTTTTTTTACTTTCTGTGCACAGCAATTGCTCTGAAATTTGGGGACTGAGTACACCAAATACGATAGAACAGTGGGATACCTCAGGCCTTTACAGCTACCCTGACCAAACCAGGTGAATATCCTCTCCTGACATTGTGCCACACTCACCCCACAAGCCACAGGTGGGGATGAACGAGCACAGGGGGCTCCAGGGGCCGTGAAATAACGTGCTTTATTGTAGTTGATTTACACTTTTAAATGTCTTGAAGATGGCATCACTTATTTTATTGTAGAGTTTTAACTCAATGTTTCAATAGACTTAAAGCAAATTGACATGTTTTCATAATTCATACATTCACTTCACTAAAGCAACAGTTTAAAACGCTGGTTCTCAACTGGTTTTACTGATTTCACTCTGAAATGGTGACCCGACATATTGCCAAATTTATGCATAAGTGTTCTTTGTTCTTTTTTTTTTATGTTAGCCTATATATCAGTCAAAGGTTTGTAATTTTTTTTTTTTTTTTTAATTCTTTTATTTGGAAAGGATGCATTATAATGATCAAAAGTGTCCAGTTAAAGAGATTGACAATGATTTAAAATAAATGCTGTTCTTTTGAACGTTCTATTAAAAATATATATCATAAAAATATAAAGTAGCACAACTGTTTTCTACATCGATCATGAGAAATGTTTCTTGAGCGTCACGTCATGGAATGATTTCTGAAGGATCATGTGACTGAAGATTGGAGTAATGATGCTGAAAATCCGTCTTTGAATCACCGGAATAAATTGCATTTAAAGATTTAATCAACTAGAAAACATTTTTAAATTGAAATACTGTTATTACTGCATTTTTGATCAAATAAATGCAGCCTTGGTGAGCAGAAGAGACTTTCTTAAAAATGTGAAAAATCGTACAGACTTTTGAATCAACTTTTGAATGGTTGCGTATACATGTATTATATAACTATATAGTTATGCATATCAAAGTTGAGGCCCCGCTTTATATTAGATGTCTTTAACTACTATGCACAAAAAAATAATTGTTTGATACAATGTGATTATTGTGTATGTTTTATTGCAAAAAACGTCTGCTGATATCAAGGCAAGGATACGGGTGAGGTTAGGGACAGGTTTAAAGTGTAATTTATAGTTGTGATTACATGCAGGTGTATATATATAATTTTTTTTTTGTAAATATAAGTACTCTGTAAATGTGCATGTAAACAATAAGTGCATTGTATCTAATTATTCATTTAAATGTTTGCACAGTATTTAATGACACTTAATATAAAGTGGGACAAAATTATTAATAATCTATTTTCCCTCCACATTTTAACACTTTGCATGGTTATATGATTAGTTACATTTAGAATATTTTTTTTCCCTTCTCCCCTAATTTCCAAAACCCATTTTGTTGGGTCACAACCCACCAGTTGAGAACCAGTGATTTAAAAAATATGAATATTTGGTTATTATAGATAAACTTTTTGGCATTTTAATCATTATAGATGAAACTTGCATCTCTGTTGTTGATGACTTGCTGTCTAATCACACCATCTTCCCTCTTCCCTCCATCCATGCATGTCTTTCTCTGGTCATTTGGCACACTCCCTCTCTTCCATTTCTCTCGCCCTCTCTCTGTGGACGCTCGGGTCAGATCTCTGGACGGGCGTCTGCAAGTGTCTCACCGTAAAGGTCTGCCTCATGTCATCTACTGCCGCCTGTGGCGATGGCCTGACCTGCACAGCCACCATGAGCTGCGCGCCATCGAGACCTGCGAGTACGCGTTCAACCTCAAGAAGGATGAAGTCTGCGTCAACCCCTACCATTACCAGCGGGTGGAGACGCCAGGTGTGGAAATTGGCAAATTTGCAGTTGCCAAGAAAACATTCAAATGCGTTTTCTGAACACTTCCTAATGTGGGAAATTAGAACCACTCAGATTCTGAACGTCTCTCCTGTAGTTCTTCCTCCCGTCCTCGTGCCAAGACACACAGAGATCCTGACTGAGCTGCCTCCTTTGGACGACTACACCAACTCCATACCTGAAAACACCAACTTCCCAACAGGGATAGAGCCACCTAACAATTACATACCAGGTAGGAATATGCTTCACTCCAAATGTCTCATCCAAAAATTCAAGGCCAAAGAACTTACGCGTTATTGTGTAGTTTAAGATTTAAGGCCCGTTCAAGAACGGTAAAGATAAAGTTCTAAAAATTGTTTTACGTTTGATTCATGAACTGAATTTCTTACTTTTTTAATCTCTCCTGAGGTACACTTATTATGTTCATAAGATTTCATCTCAAAATTACATCAATTACTTAAAAAATTGTCATAATTTAGAAAGAAATGGTCATTTTCTACCCTGATTTTAGCCAGGGTATATATATATATTTCTATTCCATCACATGAAAGGTTGCATCACTGAGCATTGTAGCCGATGACAGTCTGTTGATCGCGTCATTGCAGCTTGATTTCTGCACTCTTGCGAAATGCTTTTATCATATCTAACAATGCAAACATGATGTAAATACAGTGAGTGGTTCATAGTGAAGTGTAACAGTGTCATTGATTTATAACTCATTAGCCTTAGTTTTGGTAAGTGTCCAGATAAACCTGTGTTGTGTGCAATTTAAAAATGCAGAAATGCTCTACATATCAAACAATCTGTAATAACAAAGCAGCAGTGACCACGTAATAAAAACGGTTACTCACACTTGTGTGGTGCGACATTACTGTCGGAGCCAATGTAGTTGTCACAGCATCATCTTTTAATTTCTGGAAATGCTGCGTTGAATTGTGCCTTTTGTAAATGAATCCATGGTAAAATGAAGTAAACAAAGGAACAAGTTCTTACTGATGTGGTCTGGAACTTAAAGAATAAAAATAAAGTTCATCCACTCTTTCCTAATGTTGGGATCAGAAGGAAGGCATTCAAAGACTGTGTTTTTCCACAACTTGGCGCAGCATCTTCGGAGCCATCTTTATCGTTTAGTTTCTGCATAGACCTGCGTTTGCCTCTCTTGTTATTTACCTACTACATGCGCAAATCGGTGGGCAGTGATGTAGAAGCAGGTATTGATCGTCTTCACACTATTACATACAGTGGCAAATTCCAGAACCATTTTATTTGAGTCATTTTACCAGAGTGACTTCAATATAAGCTGTTTTTAGACTAACAAAAAGGTTTGAGTTCTGAAACTCACAGGATGTTTTTATAGTACAATGACCCCTTATGTCAAAAGATCAAAGGTATTTTGATTTCTCAGTTCATGACCCCTCATGGCACAAAACAATTATAATGATGACGACATCACAGAGAAACGGTATAGTTGGAATATCTTTCAGAATGACTTAATCTAGCTGATTAATGATAAAAAACATTGACATCCAATCAGAATCCATCCTGCTTTAAATAGCTCGACAATTTAAAGCGGCAGATGATAACTGCATTACAACTTCAAACAAATAAAGATATTGTGCCTTGGTGTGGATGTCAATATAACTGCAATCTTTGTAGTTATCATTCTTGGTGTGACTGGGCCTTTTAGAGTAAATTTGATCATTTGTTTTTGATTTTAAATCTGTTCAGAAACTCCTCCCCCGGGATACATCAGTGAGGATGGAGAGGCCAGCGACCAGCAGATGAATCAAAGTATGGACACAGGTACATTCCCACAGTGACATCACTACATGGGAATGGCAGCTACGTGTGTTTGCATTTTAGACAGTAAAGCACAACATGCTTTTACTGCTGTAGTTTCCTTTCCAAGCTCCATCTAGACTTTCCCTAAAGTATTTTCTGTAATTATATACTGAATGTAGGATAATGAACTTCTGAATCCTCACTAGACAGAACATGTCTTTTAAAGTGATGTTTACTATAGACTGGAATACACTGCACAACTTTTAAAATCTGAACAAATTTGAAAACTCTAGGCATCATACACTTGCCACCTTTTGTAAACCGATTTGCACAGACCCATGTGCCTAATTGTTAGGTGGTGTATGACAAATTAAAACAAAATGTGATCTAAAACTGGCTCACTATCAGTCGTGTCTGTGCCCATCCAGACTGGAATTCATGGCAAAAGTCTGGACTAAAGTTGTGTAGTGTTGGTTCCAGCCTAAAGGCCGTGAACTGTTTTTGCTGTAGGATCCAGGTTTTACAGATGTTAAGTGGCGATTGATATGTTATGGTAGTAATGCCACCTCACTTAATTTATAATGCCTAAAATTTGGAAGGTTTGACATAGCTATGAAGAAATTCTATTTAGTCTAATTTCATATTTTCTAAATGTTAATGATTTTTTTTACTAACAGTTCATGTTTATTTATTTTAAATCTTACTTAATCTTCCATTGACGTGACTTTTCTCTGCTCACATCATCTGGTCATATCATATATATATATATATATATATATATATATATATATATATATATATATATATATATATATATATATATATATATATATATATATATATATACAGCTCTGTAAAAAATTAAGAGACCACTGCAAAATTATCAGTTTCTCTGGGTTTACTATTTATAGGTATGTGTTTGGGTAAAATTAACATTTTTGTTTTATTCTATAAACTACTGACATTTTTCCCAAATTCCAAATAAAAATATTGTAATTTAGAGCATTTATTTGCCAAAAGCAACAACTGGTCAAAATAACAAAAAATATGCAGTGGTCTCTTAATTTTTTCCAGAGCTGTATATATATATATATATATGATGTGACCAGAGAAAAGTCTTGTCACGTCAATGGAAGATTGAGTAAGATTTAAAATAAATAAACATGAACTGTTAATATATATATATTTTTTTTTTAACTTATGTGCATTGCAAATTTTTCAGTGTTTACAGTGTTGAACAGAATTAAACTTCAGTTGTGCTATGGATTGGAATGATGCCTCAAATCATGGGTGCATTGATAGACTATAATGCGAGCAAAAGTCCCAGTGAAGGATGAACCCCAGCCATATCATAGAGAGGAGTTTGCAATTGTGAATTCCCAGAGCATCCTAACACAGTGACAAGTTTTACATTGGCAAGCACCAAATAAACGAGTTATTTCTTGTCTTGTTGCTACTACTATCTCTGTTTTTGTAAGAAAAGCCTCTTCTTTTTGTCAGGTTCTCCTGCAGAACTGTCACCAAGCACACTCTCGCCTGTCAATCATGGCATGGGTAAGACTAACTGTTTAACCTCAGGGGGCTTTCACACTGGCATTTTAGTTTAAAAAGGGGCACGGTTTGCATGAAAAATCCTTAATGTGAAAGCTGTCTTGTGAACCCGGGTGAGCACTGGGAGACCGAACCCAACACAAACTGTGGTGCGATTTGCGTGGATATGAAAACAATGAACTCGGGTGAGCACTTGTTCGGGAAGTAAAGTAACATGCACATGCTTTTTAGCCGATCACGATGTAATTACTTAAATGCATGTAAGGGATGGTAGTGTTGATGGATAGCGCAGTGTATTTGCGTGTTGCGAGTGGCAAATGAATGGCGATCTACTGCCTACGAATGCACCAGGGTTCGACAGATTCAAGCTTCGTCTGAAACCAGAACAACTCTACGGGAGGCACCGTGAACAATCGGTCTTGGACGGCAGCACACGAGCCCAGTGTAAAAGCCCCCTCACTCATACTAGGCCTTTTGTGATCCTCAATCGTAAGAAACGGTCAATAAAATGGCTTTTCACATTGCATCCAAGATTGTCCGCTTGTTCCCTCATGTTGCTCTCTCATCTCTGTTTTAGACCTGCAGCCAGTGACTTACTCAGAGCCTGCGTTTTGGTGCTCCATAGCTTACTATGAACTAAACCAGCGGGTCGGAGAAACATTCCACGCCTCTCAGCCTTCCCTCACTGTGGATGGCTTCACAGACCCCTCCAATTCAGAGCGCTTCTGCCTGGGCCTGCTGTCCAATGTCAACCGCAACGCCACTGTGGAGATGACCCGGAGACATATAGGTATCCAAGACCTCCTCAACTGGTCTACCATCAAGTGTTTCAGTTGAATTTTAGGGACAAGTCACCCAAAAATTAAAATCAATAGCTTATATTTTCTTTCACTTCATTCCAAACCTGTATTTTGTTTTACGCTACATAACACAAAAGACCTCAGTAGGGCTTTTCCTTCTGTGCTTATAATTGTTCCAAACCTTTATTTGTTTTTTTTTTTTTTAAACCCGGGTGAAGCCCTGGCTAGATGCTTGGCAACAGACAGCCAATCGCATGCCTCACCGGAACACTGTATTAACAGTAGGCTAGATGAATTGAGCAAGATAACCCAGGATTTATTGACTTTCATTGTAAAACTTTTTTCAAAATATTCTTTTTGTTTTTGTAGAAGACACTTAATCATACAGTAACAACATGAGGCTGAGTACAAGATGCTGATTTTAATTTTTGGTTGACTTATCCCTTTGTATGTACTAAATTTAGACGTCTGCAAAATGGGCACATGCACAATATTAAGTTCTCAATGCTGTTTGTTTTTGATTAGGTCGAGGGGTCAGGCTGTATTATATTGGTGGGGAAGTGTTTGCCGAATGTCTTAGCGATAGTGCCATCTTCGTTCAAAGCCCTAACTGTAATCAGAGGTATGGCTGGCACCCTGCAACAGTCTGTAAAATACCCCCAGGTAAGAGATTCATTCACTTTCACTGTCATGGTACTAGAGGTGGGCGCTATAGCGGTGTACACAATAAACCGGGAGAAATTTGTCAACCAGTAGGGTTTTTTTTTTTTTTTTAATTATTATAATTATTGTCTCTATTGTGGTTGCTCTCATGGTGTTGCAGTGCTATGTCTAAACAGTAAAGTCCCATATCGGCGTGATCAAAAAGATCTTAAACTAGATGGAACTAGATTAAATATTTTGACTGTTGCGATTCCAAATTGGTTTAATGACCTGTAACTCTGAGTATCGGACAAGTGTTCACTGTTGGCCAGAGGAGAACTGACCCCGACTAAGCCTGGTTTCTCCCAAGGTTTTTTTCTCCATTTGTTGGAGTTTTGGTTCCTTTGGCTTGTTTAAGTTGGGGACACTTGCTTGATATTCAGTAGTGTTTTTGATATGCCTGCATTGGTGTCGTTGTATGCGAACTGAGCTGAGCCGGACGATTACGTCACTGTTTTCTCCAGTGCTGATATACATAAATTAACTAGACTAATAACTATTGATATTTGCAACGGAATGAATCAATAATATATAGAATAAGCTGCACAATGACACCATTTTCTTATTAATGTAAAGCTGCTTTGCCACAATTTGCATTGTAAAAAAGCGCTATATATATATAAATAAAGATGACTTGACTTAAAGCCATTTCAAATTGTACAGTGCTGTGATATCAAAAATGGTATTGATAATTATTAAATTTCAATGGTATCAATTTTTTGTTGTTGGCTTATTTCAGGGGAAAAAAATAACTGTCGTGATAGAAGTCTTTTTATTTTACAATAACAATTTACATCGTTTGATAAGATTTTGGTCATCGCTCACATTGTACCATCCAATTTACGTCAGTTATCAACGTCAACGATATCTTCTTTCTTAGGCTGTAACCTGAAGATCTTCAATAACCAGGAGTTTGCAGCACTGCTGGCTCAGTCGGTGAACCAGGGCTTTGAGGCGGTATATCAGTTGACTAGGATGTGCACCATTCGCATGAGTTTTGTCAAAGGCTGGGGAGCAGAGTACAGGTATGGACAAGCTCACCGACAATTCTGCAAATAGCATAGACGTCTTAAATGGTGCATCTGTGCACTTAGATTCTGCCATTAAAAAGGTGTATTACAACCTCGTGAGCAAAAAACACTAACACGTTAAACTTCCTCAGAGATGGGGGTATGATCTGTGTGTGTGAGCAAAAAAAAAAGTCATGATTATGGATTTAACAAAAAATCTCAAACCCATCCAAATGACCACAAACAACTTCAGTATCAGAGAAAGTTTTCCATCATATCCCAATTTATACGGATGGGGCAAAGACTGAAGATCATGTTTCAACTGGCTTTGTGGTCAGTCATCAGAAAAGTGGAGTACAAACTGATCATTATCAGAAGCCAGTGCTGTCATTTTGGCATTACAGCATATTAAAACTTCTCGGCAGCGAAATCTCTTTCTCAAAATCGTGACTCTGCTATCTTCCAAATATGAACACCCAGCATTTGTGGAAATTTTAAATAGTTTGCAGGCCTTGGAGGCACAGAATTTTGAAATAGTTTTTTGTTAGGATATTACAGGGTAATACGGAGATAAAACAGTTTTTGTGGTATCACAGGGAATGAACGAGCTGATGCGGCGGCTAAGGAAACTTCATCTTCAGAGCTCAAAAAAGGGTGTGTTCACATTTGACAGGTTTGGTTTGGTTAAAAGGTTTGGCGATTTACTCTGTTAGTGTGGTTCGTTTGAATAAGTGTGAACGCTGCCATCCAAACCCAACAGGCAGACCTCGACCCCTGACCGCGGCCTGTGAACTCAGGTGCGATTCGACGGAAATATGAGTGTAACACGAAGCAAAGATTCCTAAATGAACCAAAAACAGGACGTAATATCACAGTGATGCAACTCTATAAAAAGACTGAATACTCTAGCGCAGGGGTTCCCAAAGTGGGGGTCGCGAGATGATTTCTATTTTTTTTTTTTTTTTTTTAAAGTGGAAAAAATATATAGGCCCTATATATTTTTGTTGCAATTAATTTAATTCAATACTTATTAAATGGTGTTTGCAGAAAAGTCTGATTAAAAAAATATATAATGTATATTTTTTTAATTAAATTTGTCATTTTGTCCCAGACATTATACGAGATTACGTCAGCATCAATCACAATCAAGTTACGTACGTCACGCGCGTTGTTTGCTAAAGCTAAAGGTGTTTGGAGGCTACAAACAAATAATACCTGCTTTAAAATGACACGGTGGTTAATATCCACACTTAATATCTAATGCAAGCACATTTATAAATGCACACAAACACAAGATATTGTGACATTATGACATTGAAATATTTATTGTAAATGAAGGACATCGTTTTGATGTGTAAAACTGACATTGATATTGCATTATATGTGTGATGCCGAGAGAAATGAGGAAGAATTATTCCGCATGACACAGAAATGCTTTACCGAGTACTTAGTGTTTCGGACACGTTGACCGTCGGATTAGCATGAGTTACTTTCCGAGAGAGAACAGGTGGATATCAAGCGGCTCATGCAGAATTGTAACACTGATTTTTCACGAAGAACAATAAAATATAACTTTGAGAAAAGTACCATAAAATATACTCCCATGCAATGACAGTATTTTAGCTCTGCATTGTTTTGGATATACATATGTTATAACAGCCATCCAATCAGGTTGTGACCTTAACCTTATTCTTTTTTTTTTCTTTTGTTTTGTTTTTGATTCTTAGGTTCTGTGTTAAAATAACAGTTTGAAACCTAAGCAAACCAGGACTAAATCTTTCTCTTTCTTTCTTTTTTTTTGGCTCCAGACCAAGAGAACTGAACTACAAATGTGAACACACCTGTAGTTAACTATAACTAAAGCTCGTCTTGTATGCATCAACCAAATCAAAACTCTAAAACAGAGCTTCCCAAACTTAAGAGGGGTAAGGCCCCCCAAAAACATTGCAAAAGCTCTGTTAAAAAAATATATATACCGACATTTACCTACAAATACATTTATTAACAAGTTTGTAAGAATTTCATGTGAATTATGAGAACTATGATGTAAACATTCTTTACAAATATATTTTAAGTCCATAACACTAACCTAACATACTTTCAACAAAATCAAATTTTAGAACGATTGGAATATTTTATTATTTTATATGGAATTATTTTAATATATTGATTTGGACTAGCTACGGCCCACCGTTTGGGAAGCACTGCTCTAAAACGAACAATTAAAAAGAAAAGTTCCTTTGCTGCTGGCATGTGCTTTTAATCACGAATGTTAAAAAGTTTAAAAACTGGAAAAAATAAAACCATGCTAGTTTTTGCACGGTATTGTTATTACTGATGGGTAAAAATGACAGCCATGGCAAAGAGCATAGCTCATGCATGTCAGTCAGGTTGTTACTATGCTACTTTTTCTGAGCCAATTAATATTCCTGAGCCTTCGCCATGGTAGGATTCAAAGCGCCAGCTGGCACTTGTCTTTCACATTGCAAAAATTAATATTCAAGAAGCCGTCACCATAGTAACTTGATTTCCCTATTGCCTATATGTGGGTAGTCGTGGCCTAGTGGTGAGAGAGTCGGGCTTGTAACCTGAAGGTTGCTGGTTCAATTCCCACGCCGGTGGGGATTGTGAATAAACAGCACTCTCTCCACCTTCGATGCCACGACTAAGGTGCCCTTGAGCAAGACACAAAACCCCTAATTGCTCCCCTTGTAAGTCGCTTTGGATAAAAGCGTCTGCTAAATGAATAAATGTAAATGCCTATATAGCAATGTTCGAGACTGTTTTCCCTGATGCACCCTGTGACTCGTCGGTTTTTGTTGTTGTGTAGACGGCAGACGGTGACGAGCACCCCGTGCTGGATCGAGCTTCACCTGAACGGCCCCCTGCAGTGGCTGGACAAGGTTCTGACCCAGATGGGCTCGCCCTCCGTACGCTGTTCCAGTATGTCCTAATCGCCACGACCACGCTCTCTGTCCTCTGGCCCCAAAACGACTGATTCTACAATCACATCAACCGACAACAAGAACAACAGATTTACTATAACCCCCGCCCCCTCTTTCTCTTTCATAGTACTCGTGAGCCTTTCTCTATCTCTATCCTCCCGACACTGATGTTCTCGCCGTTCGGACCTGAACGCAGCACTTGCTGTCTCATCAGCTTCATGCACCTTTAATTCTCTCTCGTTTCTTTCATAAACCCTCAATATTAAGTGTATTAGTCGTAGAATATGAAATGTATATTGGTTTTTATTTTATTTTTATGGTTTTCGAGAAGGAGGGAAGGTGCGTATGATGTGTGGAAGTTCAAGAAGGCAGTAATTAACTTCACACACACACACTTGTAGCAGTAAAGGCTTTTCCCCCTTGATGAAGTAAATACTTTTCCTGGATGGCGACCCCGATCCGGTCGTCGAGGAGGTTACTTTTTCTGGCAAAAAGTCACATTCTTTGTTTTTATACACGTTACGATTGTGTAGATTGGCGCGTTAAGACTTAATCATGTTTTTCGATTTCTTCAGTAATGCCAAAAGATACCTTTTTATTTTACGATTTCTTCCCCGAACCACTATATATGAATGTTGCCTTTGATTTGAGGTATGCTGCTGTAAGTCATGCTTCTTTTATTCAAACTGATAGGAATGTTTTAACGCAAAAAAGCCCCCCGTGTTCAATTGGAACCTCACGCCGCCCCTCAGAATTAACTTTTTATTCACTGGGTGAAATATTGACTAGTTAGCTGTGGAGTGGTTTTGGAGTCTGTTTTCTTCAGAAAGTGGCTTCTTTTACGGATGAACAAAGACTTATTAAAGGTTATTAAAACGTCTCGAGCAGTCCAAATCTTCAACAACAAAAAAAATTCTAAAAAAAAAAAAAAACAACACCACAAATCCAAGTATTTAAGCTTTAAGTGTTAATAAACTAGGTTATCCTTCACACAATTACAAGATTTTTTTTTTTTCCCTTTATCTTTCTTTTAGCTACTTTTTGTACTTTCATGTATTTTTATATATAAATATATTTAAGATCTTTAAAGCTCTCTTCCTTTTTATTAGAATTGAATATTTTTTTAGATCATGCCCTCTTTTTAAAGGAACATGGCTTCATAATGAAATGTCCTATCATACGAAAACGTTATTTAGCATGAAATTTTTATAAGCGCAAATATCTTTTCTCCTCTTCCTCCGCTTCCAGTTTAAGCTGTTGTCCCAGTTAACGTTTCGCCCTGATCTTAGAACCCCTTTTTTCTTTTAGTTGCTTCTCCTCCCATGTTCACAGCACAATACTGTTTAACCCCACCGCCCCCCTCAAAGTACGGTTACCTGAAGGGGACATTCAGCCTACGGGAACATCGCTGTTTTTATTTGTTTGCAATTGGCGAAAAAAAGACTTCCAAACAGGGAGAACCGTGCAACTTTAGTGTGCGTGCTCGTTGTACAACTTTTACTAATGACTGTGATATAGCTGTCTGTTATTCTTTACTTGTTGTGGCAGTGACCAGGCGTTGCAAATATCCATTCCCCTCTTCCCACCTTTGTCTCCATAGTTTCCTTCATTGATCTTACTACTCTTGCGATTGTACTTTTAAGTGCATCTAGTAAAAAGCTGACAAAGATGTTGTGGCCCATTTTTAAAGCCCGTACGCGGCCAATAAGACACTGGGAACGTTCTGTTTGCCATTTTTGACTGGGTGTGGAAAGAAAACCAAATAGAACTGAAAGTGGACCAGACATATATGCATATATCTGTGTATATATAATTTTATTTTACTTTTTCTGTTATTTTCTCCTTTTTTTTTTTTTTTTTTTTTTTTGCAAAGCATTTAACAGTTGGTGAGCTTGTTTTACCATTAGAGAGATGTATTGGTAGGACGTGAACTTCAGGCGATAAGCTTTTCCAGGCGTGTTGCATATGCAGACTTCATAAATACACTAATAAAGTTTTAATTCTCATGTTAAAGCCTGTCTTTTTCTCTTATTTTTTTTTTTTGTTGTTGCATAAATTATTGGTGTGTTCAAGTACCTTCTTAATTAACAACACAAAAATACAGTACTTTTTTTTTTAACTCTACTTTTTACAGAAAAAGAAAAACAAAAGAATCCCTTTTTTTTTTTTTTTTATAAATTTGACGCCACTGTAAACTTTATTATTGCATATATTATAATGATTTTATATTTTGTGCAGGTAAATAACTTATTTTATTGTAAATTGTGTGTCTGAATTCACACCACTCTTAAGAATAGGCAAAAAGTACCCAGATGACCTAAAACCTACGGCAAGATTCTGAAGTGTGCGTACGATGGATTTACTATCCCATGAGGCCACAGGAGAGGCTTTGTGAATGGCGGTAAAGCAACACAACTGATGATGGTAGGTAGTGTCAGTCAAGACCACCTAAACCCAGACGAAGACCAAGACTTTGAGGTGTTGAGACCAAGATCTGAAAGGTCCACCTTTACTTCCTGAGAACTGTCTTATTCTAATTGTAATTGATTAAAAATAGAGCTGTTACTAATCAATTGAAATAACTAACAGCTAAATTCATCTTTACACTGCGGAACAGAAGTTGCATCTGAATTGGTATGTATACAAATGCATAAATGTTGATTAATGTTTTAAAAATAAAATTGTCTATTGAAGATTTGTTAAAAAAATGAATCACATTTGCAGTTGTGCTCATATTTGTGCGAACAGCCCTCTTGTGATATTGCTTAATTATATGTTATAATAAAAACATCAAGATCTTATACGCAGTCATATCTTGATGATTTATCCATATTTTGTGGACATATTAGCTTGTGACATTTGACACAATCCCTTGTTGATTTCTGACCCGGCACAACAATAACAAAACAAATGAAATCAGAAAAGTTATTGATTGGATGCAAACAAATTAATGATGTTGGCAAAGAAATCAAACAATGCAAAGGCAATTTAGTGATATCCCTGCAGTTGTGGTCTTGAATTCAAATCCTGAGACCTTTCAGTCTGAGAAATACTTTTTCTTCAAAATAAGTACCTACTCTAGAGTACGCGATTCTGGGCACAGACAGACTGCTGTGATTCCTTACTTTGACCACCAGGGAGCGCAAGAGCTTCAGTAAAGTACAGTCGTTTATATGATGATCAGTTCAGCTGCCCATCAAATGGCTGATAGATCTTCTAGTGCAGGGGTTTCAACTCTGCTCCTCAAGGGCAATTGTTCTGCAAAGTTGTGCCTCAAACACACCTGAACAAGCTAGGAACTTAATCAATTGTCATCACCACAGACTCGTATATAAAGCCTTGCATACATACAGTATATAGATATTGTATATCTATGTACCATTCTGTTATTTGTTTCACTGTCAAGAAGTGTTAGACCTCTTTACTGAATCAAGACCTTACTGTAGGTCAGGTCCATAGAGGCCCTGATGTTAGGCAAGTCCACAAGGAGCCAATCAGTTGCTAAAAGCTCCAAGACGTATCGCAGTATTCGTTAATCATTCCTCTCCTGTTAAAACCCCTCTCTGTGGTTGGGATAGGCACTTAGTGGTTTCTACAAGTTACACTATAATAGTTCATAATTTATGTGGCATTTAGTCTCGAAGTTACGTCTGGTTTGGCAGCGTAAACCCTGATGGCTCATTAATGCGCACCAGAAAAACATTTCCCAAAAACGTATATTTACTTACAAACTGACTTACTGGAAACGCATTCTAAATAGGCCTTTTGCGTTCTCGACTTGTTTGATTTGAATGGGCTTACAATCGGAGGACGTCAGCTTGTTCTCGATATGATTTTGAATTCATGCGTTTGGTAGACTCTTTTATCCAAGGTGATTTAGGTTGCATATCACAGGTGTGTCCAATCTTGGTCCTGCAGAGCTCCGACTTGCTTCAACACTGCCTGGAAGTTGTTTGAGGTGAAGCTTGAGGTGTGTTCAACTGGGGTTGGCATTAAACTCTGCAGGACAGTGGCCCGCCGGGAGCAGGGTTGGGCTTTCCATGTGAATCAAACCTTGGTGGTGTTAGTGTGTTGGAGCTACAGGAAGACAGTTTTTCACTTAACCTGGTAAGTACCTGGGGTCAAACTATCCATAATGTAAGTATGATACTGTTTTCCATTCTAAGTTTGCCACTCGAAGCCCTTTTCATTCACATGATTGGTTAACTGTGAGATTTCTTTACCTTACTGACCTTGACTCCAATGACTCCCAGTAACTCCACCGTCTTGTGTTGTTCTGCTTGGATCACTCAAGAGTCGCCCTATTGTTGAATTTTGGCTATAGGGAAAGAGCAATCATGTATAAGTTATGGCCAACTAATTAAAACATCATCCTAACCTATACTTGACCCTGACTCCTTTACAATGGGCTCTAAAGATCCTTTTGTGCACTGCCCTCTGACTTGTCCAGTGTGAAGTGTTGGATGTCTTCTGAAGTCTTTTTTCTGAGACTTTGGCAAAGGTCTGCAGCAGTAACTGGAGCACAAGGGCCCTGCAAAGAATTAATTAGGCTCAAATGAGTTTTTCCACCCATGGTAAGCACCGACAATGACCAGAATATACAGGACATCAGGTTGGTCAGGTAGTCTACTGGCCAATGACCATAAAGAGAGCGCAGGAGCTAGGGGTGGGTAAAAGGACAGTTCTGTTATGATTTATTCAACCATATTTACTTAAAAGAAGATAAATGGCAACGTTATGTGAAAGAAATTTCAGTGATTGTCCTACAGGATTTGTGACGTCATATTTTATCGGTGGATGATTGTTGGAACATGGAACTGAAACGATTTGCATGATTTTAACCTCATCTACGCTCAAGAAATGCTGTTATGCACATTGTGACCAGCAGCTGGCAGCAGTTCTAAAGAAAATGATGCATGTGGGCCAACAGCCAAGCTGTGAATTCATGTTGCTCTTATTGGCAGGGTAATTAAAGCAATTATACAGATTATTGCTGTTTTAACCGATTAATACCGTTTCAGTAATGAACACTTTTATTTGCCAATGAGATGTCTTTAACTAACAGCTCTGTTTTGGTAATCACAGAAATAATTTAAAGTGCCAGCTGCTTCTTACCTGAGTACTTGCTGTTAGGGCGGCTTTGACGGGGACAAATGCCAACGATGTTATGGAGTCAATGTAGTTTGTGTAAATGATACAAATAGGTTGTGAATGCTATGACCTCGTCTTGACCTAAAGATTGTGAAACTCCAGATAGGAGGGAGGTGACCGTTTGACCTCAAGGGTCAAGCTGCATATGAACAACTGGAGTCCTGGATGAGGATGTAGATGAATGGAATGACGCTCTGTTGTGATGTTCACTTCGCAAGTCCTAAAAAGGAGCAGCTTTGAAAAGGGCCCAATACAGAGCCTTGCTGAACCTCTTAGTTCTTTCAAAGCGCTGAACGGCTGTTAAAAAGTACGTGTCACAGTTTCCCAACCCACTATGTAAACATCGTATCGGAACAAGACAAGAGTCGTGGGTGTCACTGATACTTCGCTGTGATGCTCGGCACTGCATGCAAGAGATACAGAGCGGTTGTGAAGAATTGAGCAAACATCCTTTCATTTGCAGTCTTTTTTCCGAGGTAACACCCAAGCGATTTGCCGTACCCCACTCCCACCCAAAGAGAGGCAGGGGAGAGTTATAAAAAACTGTTACGCTTAATAATTGATGTGCTGCATTTCAATCAATTTTACCATGGCGCTAGGCTAATTAAGGGTTGTCTCTGATTCCCAGGGGTAATTTAAAGAAAGAACGCAGAAAAGAGTTTATTCTCTCTTCTTTATTCTTTTTCCCTCTCTCATCCTCTCTCTCTCTCTTTTCCTTCCCAGCTCCTCAGTTCATGGGAATTCGCTATTTCAGGAAGCAGAGATCCGTTCCTTTCCGTGCGTCTCCTGGGGCAGAAGTCTAAATGCAATTAATACAGCCGCTTTACTGCCTGCTAATTATTAAACGATAAAAAGAGATTATTTTACACCAGACTAATTTAAAGTTCATAGATGATTGTTTTAATTAATTAAATAAGAAAAAGTACACTTTAAGCATGACTAACGGCATTTGCATATGAAGGTAATAATTAGCCACAGTGACGGTTCTCACCTAGCTGGGCTGTATGGAGGAGAGGCGTATTAATGAGAGCTGCTTAAAAGTGCTTTTCTTTGGGTATTTAACAGTAAAATTAATAACTAAGGAGCTCAGTTAAGGGAAGGGGGAGTTGCTAATCCTTAAATATACAGAAGCACCTCCTCCCTCCAAAATCCATCCATGACTCAGGCAAAAAGTCAGTTTGACTGAATCTTAAGGCCTGTTTTTGCTCCGGCATTGATTTCAAATTGATTTCCTTTGGATATTTCAAGGTCGGTTTAGTCGATGAGTAACACGCACATCTGAGAAGTTTTCTGCAGTAATCACAGTCAGGCTTCTGAAGCCTTCAGATCGCTTTGTGGTAAAAACAGTCAAATGATTAACGTCTAATTTATATACAAAAAAAAAAAAACGAAAGACTTCTATGACATACACATTTTTAAATTACTAAATTGAAGTTTTGATCATTTTTCCAAGTTAATGTGATACAACTGACATCTTACGAAGAAAAAAGCCTTAAAAGAATTCTTGATATTTATGCATTAATACATTGAAAGACATATTTCAAAACGTTTTTGTAACAAATTAAGATGCGAGGAAAATACCCTTGCTTGGTTACACCACGTGGCATTTTTAGAGTTATTAAATTGTGCAAATGTTGTTGTTTTTTAACCATATGAAATCAACACCACCATTTCTGTTTTAGACTACATTAACACACATTTATTCATTGCTTTGAGGAAATGAGGAACATCACTAACAATTTGTCAAAGTGCATTATTAAAAATTCTGTGTTCTGTTGAAGAAAGTCATACAGGTTTGGATCAACATGAGTAAATGTTTTTCATTATTACTACCCTTTTGAATCGCCAGTTGTTCAGCAGTCTCACTCGTACCACACATTTTCATGTAGAAACTTCACACAGAGCGAAGCTCAGGCTCCTAACCTCACCAGGGCTGGTGGAAATGATCGCGCGGTGGACAATCTAATTAAAAAGTGTGTCAGAACAAGAAAGAAAGTTCCCTTGTGAAGTGGCGACTGATACAAGGCTCCTGAGAGAGGAAGCGGGAGAGGACTTGCTCTCGAGTGTTGATCCTTCCTGAACAGCTATTGAGAAGATGAAAAGGGAGCCATGTGCGACTCTATTAAGCATTGCTTCACGGAGCTTTGAGTTTGTTTGTTTAATTCTGTGTCCTCTCTCTGTCGGTTGTAGAGATGTCCCCTCACCAAATAGTGAAAAAGGAGGCAAAGGGGGCGGCTTTGTCAGAGATGAAAGAAAAGCGAGAGTGGCGAGAGGTTTGGTGGAAGGAACGGAGGCCTTGAAAATGTGCGACGGTCTCAGGTGTTGAAGGAGCCTCCCATTACACTCAGAGCAGCGCTGCTGTCAGCCGGACATGCGCTTTACCTCCTCCCGTCCGTCCTGTCTTTTGGAAATGGCCCTTTTGTATGAATAGCTTATTATCCATTTTGAACAACAGCCGCGTGCCGGCCCTTCTTACTTTTGTCTTGAGTGTCCTCTTCTGTGTTCTGCTAATCAATTTCATTTTCTATCTTTTATTCATAACAAAGAAGATGCACTCGACAATATACGCACCGACCGAGGCTAAGTTAATTTTCTTAGAAAAGACAGCTGTAATGCATCCCGATGGAATCACTATCAAGCGCTTTTGTTCAAGTTCATTAAAGCCTAAAACACTTTCATTGAAGACAACATGTTCTTGTTAATTGCAAACATTCTATATAGGCGTCAGGTTTGCATGTGGATAAAATGGCGTTTCACTTCTTCAGTTCACAAACAATTGTTTGTGCAAAATAAGTCTCAATTTGTAAAGCTGGTCATCTGTGATCTTGATCTTGATTAAAAGTGGCAGTGGACTGGTAACTTTGGGACACCATAAACACACCAACTAGAAATGTATCGATTACCCTTGACTTTCTTGTAGAGGAAAGTCTACATATCATCATGTTACTGAAACTGTAGGATTTACCTTTTGGATCAGTCTGGGATCGAGCCACTCTAGTTTAGACCCGTGTCCTGGCCAACTCTAATGTCCTTCCTCTGAAATGAAGTGGGGGAGACCTGTTTTTTCCACCAGGATCTAGCAGCCTTTGGCAAGCAACCAAAGGTCATTACGTTCAATTAGCAGTACATGCAGCACTCAGAGAGCTCATCAAGCCTGACATCGACACCCAGACCATAATGAAGAGCTATGGAATGAGGGGGCATTCATCTAGCTTTCCTTTCGTGTAGCTTTGCTTGTGAATCAAAATTCGTTTCATGCAATCTGTGTTGGAAGTTGTTGTATGATACTCGCACCAAATAGTTTTCAGAGAAGTTCCACAAACACTTGGTTTCGACAAACAAGTAGTCCCACCTTAAACTGGACAGATCAGAGCCTGAAAAAATACTCATTAAAAACAACATTTCCCCTCATGTTTCTGTCAGGTAGTAGGTGTCATGGTTCTGTTAGTTTGGATTTTGTGTTTTGCCACATTTCGAGTTAATCGTTTGTTGTCATTATGTTCATGTTCACTCATTAATATGCTCATTATCACGTGAGTATATTCAGTGTTTAATATTCATTATTCAGTTCTGTTGGAGTTAAGTCGTCCGATGTTGTCAGTTTATGGATATGTTGCTACTCTGTTCTTGTGGATTATCCTGTTGATTTATTAAATATTGCCATTTTGCCTTCATCTTCATCTTCATCTTCATCTTCATGTGCATTTATGCAGCCAACCACGTGACAGAAGGAAAATTAAAAATCAGAACAAAACGCATAAAATAAAAACAAAAGTATTTTTTTTTATTTAAATATATATATATATAAATGATTCTTTAAAAAAGTCAAAGATGTCATTATTTTTTGATATCTGAATTTAAAAATTTAATTCACTGATGTTTATTTAAAAAAAAAAAAAAAAACATGCTTATACTCGGTATTTATTTATTTTTTTTCAACATCCTACCTGACTCTGTCATCCTGACAAATTATTGAACATTTTATTTCGCTATTCATAGCTCAGCTGTTCTGTCATTTGCACAATATCCGACATGCATCATACGGACATACTGAGTACAACAAATCTCACATATCTCATGATATATGAGTGATATGAACCAGTAGCCAGACCCCTGGACAGTCCCATCCTCTGGCTGGTCAGAGGGTGGCGTTGACCCCAGGCGGGGTTGGGGTGATGACGGATGGCCGGGCTGTAATGTTGGGGGCGCGTGTTAGAGGCCTCGGGGGTTCACGGCGGCCCTGTTCTCTACCCTCGACCGGCCGGGTGTGTGCGTTATTGATGCTCCTGCCCCGGGGGAAAAGGAAAGGAGGAGGGCGGGGAGGGGGATTGAAAGGGGCTTGTGGGAAATGGATGCACAGGGGCAGCTCACCGTTCTGTCATCAAACAATGGGCTTGTGAAGGATGGGCGGCACTCAATATGATCAGTCATCTGTTGATCAAGTCTGACGTTGCCACTCTATCGTTTTTTTTTACGCATGAGTCGTTTCTTCTTTTTTTTGACTTTAGTTTGACTTCTTGTTGTTGGAGTGGAGCAGTAGAGAGGTAAGTCGAGACAGAATTCTGTGGCTTCATTTTCATAACACACACACACACACACACACACCATACACACACACACACACACCATACACTCCACGGCAGCCACTTCTTCTAATATCATGTAACTGTGGCTACTGAAGAACTAATGCACACAAACAGGCAGTATTGCTGTGGTGAATACGTAATGCGTCAGATCAGAGTGAAGTGCTTGGGCTATTCTGTGGCCTGACCGCAGCGCCTCTGTTTAGTTCCCGCAAAATACATAATGCAGCAGTTCTGACCGCTGCCAAAGTATTTACGCTTCTCCATTCACCTTACATTAAAAAGCTCTCTCGGACTTAAGCATCCTGAATACACATTGGCTGAGGTTAAACAATAGGACAGATGTAGAAAAACAGTTGGAAGTGCATCTGGCAAAACTCCACTTTCTGTAAGAGATGCACTGCTGTAATTTTATTCTGTAATTTTTAAAGTACCTTTTTATCACAAATGGTTTTGCTACGGCAAGAGCGTTATGGCAGAGTAAGAACATTTTATTTTTTTACGATGGCAAAAATGCTTTGGCTACCTTTCTGCAGACCTCGTGCTCCAACACACCTATTGGTTATTTTGTGGTAATCCTGAACACCTTGGTTAGCTGGTTCTTGTGTGTTTGATTGGAGGTTGAAGTATGGTAGCCCTCCAGGAGAAAGGTTGGCTACCCCTGCGCTATACCACGACAAGAAGGTCAAGCCATGGTACACTAAGAACATTTTGCCATGGCACAAACATCGTGTCATGTTGAGAACATTTCCCCGTGACATGAATGTCATGCAACTACAAGAAAGTCATGCGTTGACTGTCTTGCCGAGGAAAGCCACAGCAAGAGCTTTTCTCAATGGCAAAAACGCTACGCCACGTCAACACAACACGTTAACACAAGTGGCAAATCATGGTAAGAAGGTCAAGCCATGGCGTCATGAAACGGCAGGAACATCATGCCATGCTTGGAGTGTACAAGAATGTTAAGCAACTACAAGTAAGTTATCGCTATTGACGAGAGTTTTGCCACGGAAAGAGCGCACAAACACAGCAAGAGCATTTCACAAGGGAAAAAAACGCTATGCCTCGGCAAGAATATTTCGCCATGGCGTGCATTTAACCATAGCAGGAAGAGTGCATGACCAAAGCAAGAGCTTTTTGCAATGGCAAAAACGCTATTTACATTTACATTTAGGAGACGCTTTTATCCAAAGCGACTTACAAGTGAGGCAATTAGATGTTAGGTGTCTTGCTCAAGGGCACTTTAGTCATGGTATCGAAGGTGGAGGTCCTGCCAGCGTGGGAATCGAACCAGCAACCTTCAGGTTACAAGCCCGACTCCCTCACCGCTATCCCACAACAAGAATATCGCACCATAACTTGAGGGTCACGCCGTGGCAAAAGCTTCATGACATGCAAGTTATGCAACTACAAGAACATTATGCATTGAAAAGAGTGTCTTGCCACGGTAGAAGTGTATGACCACAAGAATATAACATTGCACACCTCATTCAGGTCATCAATTCATCAGAAGAGGGGGGGGGGGTTCCAGGAACAGGGTTGAGATCCACTGCGTTTGACTGAGAATAGAACGAACTGAACCTCTCATATAACATCATTAAATCTACGGATAGCACTGCATTAATCTGAGAGGGAAGAGCCAGTGATTAAACTGCCATTAATGAATGAGCTTTGTGAATATTATGAATAACATAAAGCTCTAATTATGACTGCATAAGCATAATTATATGAGCCAGAAGAAGAGCTGCAAATCATATCTAGGGATTAGATGCTCTTTTGGCCAGTTAGGATGAGAACACCTTAGCAACTGCAAAACAACACAAAAAACCTTAGCAACTGCATAACAACACTCACTTTGGCAACCACTTGACTTTTCTTATGAAAGTGTAAAAATGTAGTAATGCAAGAATTTTTATTTATTTTTTTTTTACTTAAAGTTACAGTGCAAATTCTGTCATAAATGAATCTTATGTTGTTCCGAATCTGTCTGACTTTCTGTGGAACACAAAAGTAGATATTATTGTAACACTTTACAATAAAGTCTCATTCGTTTACATTAGTTAATGTATCAACTAACATGAACTAATAATGAGCAATACATTTGTTACGGTAGTTATTATTATTATTATTATTAGTCGTTCATTGTTCATGATAGTTCAAATTACATTAACCAATGTTAACAGTTGCATCTTTTGATTTTATTAATATGAGTAAACGTTGAAATGAACATTAACTGAGATGAATAAATTCTGTAGAAGTATTCTTAATTAAAGTTAACTAATGAAACCTTGTTGTAAACTTTTAGATATTTTGAAAATGTGCGCTTTTTATTACTATTATGTTTTGTTTTTTGTCTTTACAATGAAAGGCCCAAAACAACATGGATAAAACATTGGACAAAAAGAGTTTGAAGAAACATTGTACTAAATATTTCCACAGAACAACAAAAGTCAGATTTGGAACAACATGAGGGCGAACTGTCCTTTTAAATACAGAAAGGGCATGAAACATTCGCCCACAACACGCTGCTGTGACACATGAACAGTCTTACAAGCGTCTAAAGAGGAATATTAGCCTGACGGCTGTCACTACTTCTGGGGCATTGTGTGCCTTTTTGCGCTGTAACGTTATCTGCCTCTTTAAAGCTGGAAGCATACGCCTTTGGCTGACCCCACTGTCTGACCCTAGTGTAAACACCATGTCATGTTTAGCCCTCTTAAATAGCCAGAGCTCTCATCAATGTTTCATCCTGGGGTAAATATCATATGCTCTTGACTTATTTACATCCGCTCAAGGAGCTCTGAAACCCTTGTCCACATGAAATATTCATCATCATTTTAGCAAATGCATGCCTTTGTCGATACTGTTGGCTTTGGGTGCCCACCCTATCCCACTCCGCCTGGATCAGGGCTTTATGACTTCATAGATGTGGGACCTGTACGGTTACGATGAATTACATCAGTCCGAGGAATCCTCCGCGTCTCCACGGCGCAAAACACGATCCTGCTTTTATAGAGCGACTATACTTTGCTGAGAGTTCATTTTAGTTGGGAATCGATGCGATCCAGAGACGAAATGCCACATTAATTTGATTTCTGGTGATCCTTATACAGTGGAGAAATTAATATATGAGTGTATGGTAAAGATGTCTGTTGTAATGATTAGCATCATCTTTTAGTGTTGATTTCAATGGGTTCGGATTCTATAAACATTTTCTAAGGCTGTTTTTCTTTCTTCTGTTGTTCAATCCTACATCGCCCACTACATTCTCAACAGCCTCAGGTGTTTGATTAGACTTCATGAATACAGTCTATTTATCATTGCATTAGTTTTAACAATCACTTCTCTCTTCTTTTTCATCTTTCATCCTTTTATGTTCGCTTAGTCTTTCTTTGCACGTTTTCCTCCACAAACACTTGGTCTCTTGCCTTTGATTTTAAATTGGAACTTCAAGACGCTCTATGATTTTTGCTCTTTGTGTCACCATTTTGGGACTGATATAAAAAAATCACATTACCTCATTTAGCAGGGTCTTTTCTCAAGTGGCAAATTAGTCAAAGGAGTATTGAGTCAAATTTTTCTGTAAGAAATTTTTTTTGTGTAAATTGAAAGCAATGCAAACTTTGTAAATGTAAACGTAAAATCGGTAATTTTAATGTGATGTAAAATCAATAGTTTTTTATGTAATTAAAAAAATTGTGAAATGCTTTAAAATATTAAACAAAATATTAACAATTTTATATATATGAGTCACCTTATAATTTACAATAAAAAGATGCCCTGTGTCTCACTTTGAATGATGTTTTTTATTCAAATTTTTTTTTCTTATTGTTGTAACCAACATTTGTGAACTATTACTATGTAATTACAATGTAATATTATAAATGTCATATTGCATTTGTTTATTGTGACGTTATGTTTACGACTATTTTATATATATATATATATATATATATAAAATCAATAGTTTTTCATGTAATTAAAAAAATTGTGAAATGCTTTAAAATATTAAAATATATAATATATATTAAATTAAGTCTGCCCTAATTAAATTAATGAAGTGCCCTGTGTCACACTTTGAATGATGTTTTATATTTAAAAAATTTTTTCTTATTGTTGTAACCAACATTTGTGAACTATTACTATGTAATTACAATGTAATATTATAAATGTCATATTGTATTTGTTAATTGCAATAAGAAAAATATATAAATATATATATAAATAAATATATAAATATATATAATATATATAAAATATATATATAATATATATATATATTATATATATATATATATATATATATATATATATATATATAATGTAAAATCAATAGTTTTTCATGCAATTAAAAAAATTGCGAAATGCTTTAAAATATTAAAGTAAATAATATATTAAATTAACAATTTTATATATATGAGTCACCTTATAATTTACAGTAAAAAGATGCCCTGTCACACTTTGAATGATGTTTTTTATTTAAACATTTTTTTCTTATTGATGTAACCAACATTTGTGAACTATTACTATGTGATTACAATGTAATATTATAAATGTCATATTGTATTTGTTAATTGCGTTATTTTAATGCCTTGTGTATTGTGACGTTTTGTTTGCGACTATTCTTTGTCTATGCAGGTTTATTAGCTGTTGTTCATGGTTTTGATGAGCTTTTATTCATCATGCGGCCACCTTACTGTATTTTATGGTGGTTAATTTCTTTATTGTTACGATACAAAGATATTTATAATTCTAGGTCATAAAATATGCAATTCCTCCTGTAATGCCTGAAACATTATCAGTGTATTTACACGGAATTTTTTGCAGTGTATCTAATGAATTCTGCTTGAATTTTAATACACGAACACCTTTATAATTCCATCAACTTGCTCTGTGTACTTTGCTTTTTAGTATCAGCGAGGTGTTTGTACTGATTGAGGATCAGTGTCTTCCTGTCCATAAATTTGACAGTATGTCAGATCTGTCTGTCGGGTCCCAGCAGGTTCCTGTGCGTTCAGCTTCACAGGAGACACCGGGGACAGAGAGTAACCGTAACGTCTTCTCCAGCTTTCACCTCCAGGTCTTCTTTTTAAGTGTCTTGCTTATTGTTTCAATCATTTAAATAGCATTTTGAGTAAGAAATTTTGTTAGAACTTTACTATAAGGTAACATTAGTTACTGCTTTAACTAACAATGAGCAATAGGCTACATTTGTCAGTATGTTTTAACCGTTGTTGATGTTAGTTCATAAAAATGTTCATGTTAGTTCACAATGCATTGTGACTTTGCTGATTTTTAACCCTATATGTAAATTAAAACAGCATTATGTTACAAGTGGAACACTGCATTCATAGTCAACCAGAGTGAAATGTTCTACAAACACAGAGGTTTTCCTGATTTTCCATCGTGGCTTTCTCTCCATATTTACACATTTTTTTGCCGCCACTGCCAACGATGCGAAGGATCCTTCACTCGCTCCCACTGAACCTTCACTCTTTGATTTCTTGCACCAGGGAACAATAAAAGTCAAAAAGTTTGCTAATAAGTATTTAGTACTTAAGCAAGGCACTATTTGATACCGGCATCTCTATCAGACTGATGGGAGTCTAAAAAAAATCACTTTTCTGCTGAATAGTTTGCGGAAGCTTCTGCCATGGAAAAATAATAAAAAAAATTAAAAGATAATTGCAACTTTCTGTGTCAAAAGTCTGAATTTTTTCACGTTTACATCTCACAATTCTGACTTTATAACATGAAGATGCAACTTTACATCTTGCAATTCAGACTTTATAATACAATTGCGACTTTATATCTCGCAATTCAGTCAGAATTGTGAGATAAAAAGTCGCAATTTCCTTTATTGTTTTTTATTCCATGTCAGATCAAGCTGCCATAATAGTCAGCTAAGTTTTATTGAAACCCCTTTAACTAATATTAACAGAGCTAAAAATGTATTAGTGAATGTTGAAATGAACATTATTAATTTCAGATTAATATATGCTTCATTGTTTGTTAATGTTCAGTATGGGATTGAGCTAATATTAACAAATGAAACATTATTGTAAAGGGTTACTGAAATGTTTTGATGTGGTAATATTAGTTCAGGGTCCAATTCTCACTTCTTAAAGTTTCTTATTAGCTTATTACTGTATTGGCTGTTTTTTAGTATTCATAAAGCACATATTAATGCTTTACTTTGCATGACATTCTACATCCCTTAATCCTATGCAATAAACTACCTTACTAACTAATAAGCAGTAAATTAGGAGTTTATTGAAGCAAAAGTTAATAGTGAACATGTGTTTCCCCAAACTAAAGTGTGACCCTGGGTATTTATGGATATGTGATTGTGGTTGATCTTCAGACTAATGTCTTTAGAACTTCATTTTTTAATTTTCTTAGTTGCTTTTGTCTTCCAGTTTTATCTTATTTTATCATAAAACATGAAGCAGAGACAGTAGAGCTCTCTAGAACAGCTGTGGAGGAGTGTTCCAGTCGAGCTGATGGTTGATCCTGTGCAGTTTTCACTGTTCATTTATTTTCCAGTAACTCATAAAGCTCTCCATCTTCATCAGAGGAGGATCGAGAAGAATTTCTGAAAGGTAAAACTGGCAGATCTGGATCCAGATTAGAGCATGTTTTACAAGAACATACTATTCAAGTCTTTCTAAAATTGTACTTTTAATTCAGTGCGCTACTTTCCATTTTTTGTGTGTGAAACTAGCAATTTCTTAATGAAAATTGTAAAGTAAATCCTACACATTTTTTTTTAGCGTGATGAACATGATCTACTATAACATTTGACACCCAGAGTGTCCCAATACTGTTCATTTTTTTATTTTGAACAACATATTGCTTTATAATTTAAATTTTTTGCATATTTTTACTTGTCAAAATTTTGAAAAAAAATTCTATCTTTAAAATGAATGACCTCTGGGTTGATATTTGTAATACTTTACAATAAGGTTCAGTTATTGAACAAGAACTGATCATGAAAAACCTTTACTAGTTTTAGTTATGGTTAACTCCAATGTTTACTAATACATTATTAAAAACAAAAGTTGCATCTGCTAATATTATTTAATGCACTGTAGAGCTCAACAGTTGTATTTTTATTAATTATCATCAACAAAGATTAAAAAATATGAATTGCTCATTAGTTAATATTTGTTAATGCATTAACAGAACCTCATTATAAAGTGTTACTGATATTTAGTAATAACAAAGTGACATTTTTTTTATCACTCTTGTTTATCTTCATGCAAAATAATTATACTGTGAGGGAAAAAATGACATGACATTTAACGACTAGTATTAATTTTCAATATTTCTCTCAGGAAAAAAAGGTGCAAAGCTGTCAGTAAAAGGAATTGGTGTGTATATTAGTTCATGTTAAAGCCTTTTGAAAGAGTATTGCACCTGTGACGGCTTTTCTACCTTTTTTCTGAGAGTGTACACATACATATGATAAGATTATATATTTGTCTGTCAAAATTTCAAATTCATTTTTAAATGTCACTCACCCTCGCCCAATTTATCAAGGTGACTCGTTAAGGGCGTCAGCATTGTTCTGTGTGACGCTGCGCTGTGAAAGCGGCTCACATCGGAGGACCGCGAGTTTGAGCGAGTTGAGCGTGACTTTGTCTCTTAGTTTGTCCAAGGTAATGAGGAGACATGGTGGCAGTCTTCTCTGCCCAGGGTGAAATTATGATAATAAGAGAAAGCAAAGCTATTACTGGCGCTGGGCTTTCATTATGCAAATGATATTAAAACAGGCCGCATGGATGGCCCCTGGCTACAGGCTAATCTCCATGCAGTGATTACAATGTGTCAAACTTAGTCATTTTGATTATGACATGTTAATTACATGCCATGTTTGCACCTGCACAACTGATAGGTGCACTCTAAAACAAAAAGGAGCCACACCGAGACAAATATCATTTTTGGAGATAAAAACACAATTAATTGTTAATTAATCAATTAATTGTGGGGGATCTGTCACATTGGAGATGTTCTGATGGCTGGATGAAGGCGTACAATGTCACAGTTTAGTTCATTATAGTGTTATTTTTAAATTTTGAACACAAATATTTTATATATTATTTAATAAATTGTAACGGTGTGAATTTATGAATGAATGTAATTAGGTAAAATTTATTTTTTCACAAATATTTTTTATATTTTTTTAAAAACTGAATTAATGCTTTTACATTAACATGACTTGTACAATCAATTTTATTATACTAAAAAAATTTAAGTCAGCAACTGAACTTTTTAAGTCGAAATAGGCGGAATTTTTTATGGTCGTGCCAGAAATGAAATGCAAGAAAAAGACAAAATACTGCATGTTCTTAAATATTACAATTCAACAAGAGGCTCCAAAACAACAAAAATAACATTTCATTTCAACGCTGAGTATTTTCAATATAATCTAAGTGTCCCATTATTTTTAAAGAGCATTACAAACGTGCTATGGAGCGAATAAAATCAAGCCAAAGTATACAAATCCCCCAAAGATCTTTTTAGGCCCTTTCTTGCATCATTAACTCCTTCAGTTAAAAAAATATGAATTTCCATCTGTATATATGCACACACATTTCCTCACAGTAAGAGTGTTTCCAAACTCCATCTCATCATCTCATATTACTATAATCTGTGTGGATTGACCTGTTCCGTCCCACAATGCCTTGTGTCGGCGCTGGTCTGCGTGGCCGTGGCGGTGCTAATGGAGGCCTCTCGCTCTGAACGCAGTGGTTAGGGCTTTCTGAGTGTTCTTCAGCCAGGCACAAACTCTGGCCCATCTACTGCACTGATTGTTTATGTGCTTTATTCCGCAAAATCCTTGGGGATTCATAAATATTGATTGGAGGCAGAAAATGGATGGAGTCCAGGCCCAGGGAATCAACTCTATTTTTCCGACTATAGCCCAAGACCAGCACAATGGGATTAATGCTTCAAAAATGGTTCTTGATATGTTTTTTCTTGTTGCCTTTTTTTTTTTCTCATTTCATATCATGTCTCTCGTTTCTACTTTTGACATTTCCAGCGGTTGTTTTTTGAGGCGTATGAACTGCTGTCATCGTGTTAAGCAGGAGAGCTTGTAAATGTGTTCGTTTCATGCTGCATTACAAGCTCTATATCCTCTGGGTATATTCATATCACTGATAAATTGAGGTGCCTTCTATTTAATTAGAAGTATGTAATATTTGCTTTGAAAAAAAAAAATAACAGAAACACCTTTTATCTGTTCCTTTTAATAGAGAACAACTATATCAATTTTTGAGCTAGATAAATGATCCAGTTTAGGTCTCTGTACAGTTTTGTATTTGATTCCGCTGTAAATTTGACATGACATTGCGTGACAACAAATCATCCGTCACGCATCAGAAATATCATGTATGTTCATGTTTTATATCATATCAGGGTCATCATGAGGGGGAACGGTGTAAAAATGGTTTAATGCAAAATATCTGGTTGTGTGGAATCTGTTATGATAAGATTAATATTCTTGATTTTTCTTTTTCATTAGAAATAATTGCTGTTTATTTTCAAATAATTATATTCAAATCATTGTTTAAGACTTTTTTTCCCCTTAAAATAAGTTCTTAAACATCTTTCTGTTGTCAAACCGTTATTAAGAATAGGTAATTCTGAAAATGTTTTTATAATGACTGTACAGAAACATTGTTTTACTATAAATGTGATTCCTATGGTAACGTTTAAAAAATATGATCAAAAAACATCTGGTTGTGTAGTACCTGTCAATTATGAAAATTCTGCACAAAAAATGGACCTACACTTATTATATAATTACTTTTTTTAGACATAAATAATCGCTCATATATATATATATATATATAACATATATAACATATATAACACACATATATATAACATATATATATAACATATATAACACACATATATATATAACATATAACATATATATATAACATATATAACACACATATATATATATAACATATAACATATATATATAACATATATAACACACATATATATATATAACATATAACATATATATATAACATATATAACACACATATATATAACATATAACATATATATATAACATATATAACACACATATATATAACATATAACATATATATATATATAACATATATATAACATATATAACACACATATATATATAACATATAACACACATATATATAACATATATAACACACATATATATAACTTATAACATATATATATAACATATATATATATAACATATATAACACACATATATATATATAACATATAACACATATATATATAACATATATAACACATATATAACATATATATATAACATATATAACACACATATATATATAACATATAACATATATATATATAACATATATAACATATATGTTTTAAAATAAGTTCCAAATCTTTTTTTCTATGAAAAAATAGATATATATGGCTAAATCGTTATTTCTACCAACAATATTCACTATATGGAAGCATTTTTACCAGGGCTATAAAAATGTACTTCCTGTGGAAACACAAGATTATATTTTTGATTCGACCGAGTCAATAGCTTCTTTCTTTAACAACAGCACACTGGTAAATTCTAGTCCATCTAGTTAAAAAAAAAAAAAAAAAGCTTGTTGTTTTTTTTTTTTAAGTTCTGTACGTGCTAATGTTTACGGACAGCTCACCTGACCCAACACGGTGCTGTCAGCTTCGGTTTAGGAAGACACCTTCTTCCAAATTAGAGCCCTTCATAAGCAAACCCTGCAATTTTGTTGCGAGGAAGAGCAGCGCGGGGCGAAATGGGAACAACAACAACTTATTCAGTACCTGTCACCTCCCGTTAATAAATAAGAATCTCTTTTTGGGAGGGCAGCTGTTGTGTCCCGGACCGTCCGGGGCGATGCAAGGTGCGTGCTTGCTAGATTAAACATCTTGTCTAGTCCGGCAGCATGTTAATGAATAGCAATGGAGATTCACTGTGTTTTAATGAAGAAGACACCGCTTTTACAGGGTGCAATTTATTGGGCCAATTCCCCCTGTCCGTCACAGAAAGGGAAGGGTGGCGGACCCCTTCCCCTCTCCCCTCGTTACATTGTCAAGGAGAGTGTGTTGGAAATTAGGCGAGTGCCTGATGTAAGGCCAGGGCCTCTGACTCAATTTACCCGGTGACATCTCTGATCTTGCTCTCTGGATCAGTAAGCAATTCTGGCAATGAGATGCATGGAAATTAATTACTCTATTTGTGACCCCAACACACACACAGACACGCGGGCAATGTCAGCGGCCACCCCTGCTGCTGAGTGGGGTGACGGATCGGTTTACATGCGCTTAATAACTGGCCAGGATGTTTTGCGGGTTCTTAAATGCTTGGTCTGAATAGAAGTGACACGGACACCTTCACTTCTCTGATCTTCGTAACGTTAAGGATTCTGATCGGAACAGCAAAATCTAACTGGCTGAACTGGTTTACTTAAAAAAAGTAGAAGGCAAGCACTTGACTCAAGAGAATTGGACAGGGAATTACATGGGTAACACTTTACTACATTAGTTAACATGAACTAACAACACTTCTACAGCGTTTATGAAAAAGAACAACTGGATGACTTTACAGAGCTGAAATCATAATCAACACTCGCCTTATGAAATTACACTCGGAATAGAAGTTCGATGTATTGCATTAAAGCTGGTCAATTCTACATGAAAGGCAGTTAACAAAACTTTTTTTTTTCTAGTAACATGAAGCATTTCCAAATGCAACTCAATTTTTTAAGCCACTCTTGATGAAAAATGTCTGTTACATACAGAAAAGAAGCTTGATGAAAGGGAAGGGCTGAAAAGAGATTTCTGACGTCCTTCGAAAAATAATTTATTGTGTTTTGATGAAAGATTACGCAGATATTTTTGTTCCTTTGAGTGAACACCGTAAGGATGCATTATAAAATTCAACAAAGTCAATTTTGATTATGCATCTTACATCCCTCGATTCTGTCAAGACATTTTTGATACTTTGTTTTCTTTTAATTCAATGTAATTTAAGTTGCATGTGCATTGGATGAAATTCCATTATTAAAACAGACGGAGTGTTGCAATGCATGATACTTTGCACCCCGTCCGCCACTCTGTGTTCAAATGGAAATTTTATCTCCATGTGACCTTGAGTTAGACTTGTTGTAGACGTTAAGTCAAGTTACTGACAGTGATGCACACACATACTCTCACTCTCCCTGTCACACACTGTTTTACATTATTTAGCTATTTTTCGTTTAAATGCTCGTGCGGTCTATTTATATTAGAAATATAGTATTAATATAGCAAATGAAACTCAGATCTATTTATTAGCTAAAAGTGTTGTTGCTTACATGTAGTTTATATAGCTCAGCATATCACAATCTTCCATTATTATTCTTGGTTAGATTGGCACATGGGTGACGTACATGTGGAGGGGCCTCTCCTCGAGCAGTCTGGCGCGCAACCTGAGAGATCCCATCTTTACTTATTTATCGGCTAGACATCAGGTCAGTTTGGCGTTCACATTACAGACCAACACTAAATTAGCAAGGCCACAGTAAACAGTGTCTGCCTCAGTCTTTGCTTCAGCACAGAGAACAACAGCTATCCCAGAATCCCTCATCCAAATGTGTCTCCTAAATACACTGATTCAAAAGTCTGCCCTTTAACTTAACCTACTGTTTTACTGAATTTTTAAAAGTTTAACATGAGAAACAAAGTCTCAATTATGAGAAATAGTAACAAATAGCCACATTGCTAGTTTTAAAGTTACATTGTGAGATATTGACACTACCATGTCAAAATTAAAAAAGCAGCATTTGCAAGTAATAGTCACATTGTGAGAAGTTGCGTTGTGAGGTATTAAGTCACAATTACGAGTAACAAACTTGCAATTGTAAGAGTCCCATTGTGAGATGATAGTCACAATTACAAGAAATTATATCGCAATTATGAGAAAAAGTCACGTTGTGAGATATAAACTCACATTTACGAGAAACAGGGTCACAATTATCAGAAACAAAGTCACATTACTAGTTATAAAAGTACATTCTAAGATATCATCTGTAGTCTCAAATGTAATAAATAGTCCCATTGTGAGATGATGAAGTTGTAATTACAAGAAATTCAAATGCAATTATGAAAAATAAAGTTCTATCGTGAGATATAAAGTTGCAATTATGAGAAGAAAAAAATCTAATTATTACTTATAAAGTCCCACTCTGAGATGATAGTTGCAATTACAAGAAATAGATACATAATTATGAGATATAATAAAGTTACATTGTGAGCTGATGAAGTCACAACTACAAGAAATGAAATCACAATGAGAAATGAAGTTACAATTACAAGAAATTAAATCACAGTGAGAAATAAAGTTCCACTGTCAGATATAGTCACAATTACAAGAAATATATACACAATTATGAGATATAATAAAGTTACATTGTGAGCTGATGAAGTCACAACTACAAGAAATGAAATCGCAAATATGAGAAATGAAGTTACAATTACAAGAAATTAAATCACAGTGAGAAATAAAGTTCCACTGTCAGATATAGTCACAATTACAAGAAATAGATACACAATTATGAGATATAATAAAGTTACATTGTGAGCTGATAAAGTCACAACTACAAGAAATAAAATCGCAAATATGAGAAATGAAGTTACAATTACAAGAAATTAAATCACAGTGAGAAATAAAGTTACATTGTCAGATATAGTCACAATTACAAGAAATAGATACACAATTATGAGATATAATGAAGTTACATTGTGAGCTGATAAAGTCACAACTACAAGAAATTAAATCGCAAATATGAGAATTGAAGTTACAATTACAAGAAATTGAATCACAGTGAAAAATAAAGTTCCATTGTCAGATATAGTCACAATTACAAGAAATGCGGTCACAATTATGAGATATAATAAAGTTACATTGTGAGCTGATAAAGTCACAACTACAAGAAATTAAATCGCAAATATGAGAAATGAAGTTCCTTCGGGAGACAATGTGGGATGATAGTCACAATTACAAGAAAAAAAGATGGTATTGCGAATATAACGTCACATAGCAAGATATGTTGCAATCATAATTTTGTTTACCTTTTATAATTGAAATGCAGAAACTGTTAGGGATATTGTAAATGGAATATTTCTGCTTTAAAAAGCAAAAAAAAAAAAAAACTCTCACTCTTCCTTGTACTTTCATCTTTATTTTTCCCCTCAAGTTTTTATAAAACTTGTAAAGCACACTCAGATTGTTCATCTACAAAGCCAGAGATCTTCTTTCGAGTCATCACGTCAAAGTGTAATAATGCGAGAGGGAACGGGTTAAGCTAATGTGTCTGGAGTGTAATTACAGCGCCACCTTTCCCTAAATATCACTTTCTCGCATCATGAATTAGCTATAAGATCAGTCTCAAAAAACACATGGAAGGAGTCAATGAGAAGATACCGTCTGATCAGTGTAAGCAGGTCTCAAGATAAAGAGCTCAAAGATAAGGCACACAGCTTTGAGGCACTTAACGTAAGTGCCACCATTTTACATTTAGTGGCTGCGATCTACTGAACAAATCTTTGATGAACACACATTTCTGTATTTTGTAAAAATAAAAACACTTACACTTTCAGAGCATTAGACAGTTCTCACCCAGTTCACACATCTAATAAACATCTCAAACAGAGCAAGATGCAAAAACACGTCATTTAATCCTCTGAGAGGAAATGTTTTAGTGTTGTATTGTGCTGTAACACTATAAATTCACATCTTTTAGACAAAATTCATCAAAGGGATCGTTCACTCAAAAATTAAATTCTGTCATCATTTATTATCATTCTAAATCCATTAGACTTTCATTCATCTTTTAAACACAAATGAAGGTATTTTAAAGAGATCTGAGATATTTCTGTCCCTCCATTTAAAGCACATTCATCCAAAACTCAACACAACAACATTTTCATAAAGTTGTAAAATAAATCCACATGAATTGAATAAAGCTGTTTAATGCAAGTCTTCTGAAGAGACACGATCGCTTTATATGATGAACAGATTCAATTTAGGCTTTTATTCAAATATAAACATTGATCAGAGAACATACATAAAGCACAAAAAATATGGTAAACAGAAGCTCCACCGTACTTGCTTGACGCATGAGAACAAACTCGCTGGTTCTTGTGGAAGCTCAAACATATATATGAATATCAAAAACTATAGAGGTCACTGTGATACTCGCGCATAAAGTCAGAAAAAGTTATAAAGTCAGAATTGGAAGATATAAACTTGGAGCCAATAAAATCGTCAACACCTTTCACCCATCTAGTGATGACCCTGCTTGCAATTCTGACTTTTTCATCGACTTTTTTCTTTCTTTTACTGTTGTGACACATGAACTCTCAACTGTGAGAAAAATAAGATAAAAAGTGGAAATGACCCTTTTCTTTAAAATTCCGTGGCAGAAACAATCTTCCATACAAAAACGCTGGCGTGAGAATAAACCTCATTGCATGCTTGCGCTTCTCTTCCATATTTGAGTGATTTTATGATCTCTTTCTAACCATTTTGAAGCATTTGAGTGAACGCATTACAATGGAGAGACAGAATTCATTTGAAAATATCTTAATTTGTGTTCTGAAGATGAAGAAAATAGTTATGGGTTTGGAATGATATGAGGGTGAGTAAATGATAACAACATTTTCATTTTGGGGTGAACTAATGCTTTAAATAGACAATCTAGTACATGGTGCCGAGTCTCTGTATGTGTACATTTGTCATTTATTACATTTATGCAAGGATGTTTTGTTACAATTAATAAGCACAAACACAAGTACTTATCTGTCGTACGTTCTATCTCGAGTCCCTTGACTCAGGGTGCTACACTCGCGTTCCGATGTTTCAACATGAAGCAATTAACCTAGCAGCGAGCCTCCGCCCGACGCTCCCCTCTCCACCGGTGAGGGACATGAGGTTAATTGGCAGCTTGGCTTAGACAATTTGCTGGAGTCTCAGGCTGGGTTTAAGGGGCCATGCTCTGCTTTGTACAAATCCATGAGGCACACGTACATCACACACGTCCCTGTGGAACTATGGTTTTACAGATGATGAGTCCTGCCAAGTTACAATTTACTCCCAAATTACTCCATTTTAAACATGTGGCACAAGGACAACCTATGACTCCAACTTGGACAGAAATTACTAGAGACGTTCAATAGGGGACATATATTATGAGCTTGCAATAATGATTTTTTTAGGGCAGGTAACAATATATTATTCTTTTATAGAACGCAGTCTAAATCAGGATGGTCTAGAAATGATAACAGAAAGAGGATTTCACAGTCAACATGTTATGGCGTTTGTGCAGTAAACTTGCAAAATAAAAAAACAGCAGCTGCGTGTGGTTGCTAGAACTTTACCGTAAAAAAAGAATATGGTAGCAATATGCAATAATAACAGTAAAAATAAAATTTCATTAACCAATAATGTTAATATACTAATCTACTGAAATACTGTTTAATACACTGACAGCCACCTTAACATAGGTGATCAGGTCAAAGTTCATCACAAGTAGCTTTTCCACAAGCTGAAGTAAATAGGCTCATTTGAAATGTCTCTCTCTTGCCTCAGAGTGTAGGAGTGAAAAAAGTGCAGCCAAGATGGACAGTTGTCTCTGTTCGTAGTGGATCAGACATGAGGCAGATAAACTGGATGTAATTTAAGTTCTATTTCTTTTATGATGAAAAAGACACTCATAATTCAAACATAATTTATAAATATTAAAACATGATATCACAGTTTCAAAATCAAACATTCAAACATCAGAGAATACATCACGGTTGTTTAAACCAATAAGGATTAAGTTGTGTTGTCACATCAGCAAGTTGTTTCCCATCATGCTTTTAATCAGTGCAACTGCGCCTGACTGCGGAATCCTCATGAAATATCAGTCATGAAACTCTGGAGGGCGCAAGCTGGGTCAGATCCTTTACATCCTGCAAGCAATCACATCACAAGCTGATTTGCTTCTGCTGATTCTGCAGCCAATGAGAATCTTGCTCAACATTTAAATAGTCTAGTTCATTGTTTGCTGTGAGCTAGTCCTGCAGTGGTTTATCAGAGTTCACCCTCCACCTCCCCAGCTCCACCTGCATTGATCTGCTGCAGGATTTATGAATGTCTCTGTATCTATCAGCAGTAGCAAGTCCATATTAAGTTACTGCCAGAGGGGGGTAGTGGTTACTTGGTTGTTGTTGTGGTTCTTTTTCTTTTTTTAGTTATATTTTGGAAAGAAATGTGTAAAAGATAAAAGTGCAGACAATATTTTCTCTTTTATGCTTGTCTCTTCAATGATTTAATGTACTTTTTTGTCGGTATAATAAAAATTGTTATGAGAAAAAAAACAAAAAAAACAACCCACCTTCACGAGCCCGAAAAAAAAAAAAAAAAAAAAAAAAAGTTACTGCCAGAGGAATAATTGGACTGATTTAATTTTATTTTTTATATTATTTTATTTTTGCATTATATTTATTATGATTAACCGTCTATTTTTGTATACAGTATAATACTATCCAATCATTGCACTCAAACACGAAGGATATGATTCATTTAAGATGATCAAACCAGCTATTTCTGAATAATGGGCTGGAAATATTCCTTTATTTAAACAACTTTAATTTGGTTTGATTATTAATGATTGCATTGTAAAGTAAGTGCATGAAAAAAAAATGTGTCATACAATAAGTTTCCCCCAAACCATTCATTTAATCCCCCCAAAAGAGACTTTAGTTACAATTAATATTTTAAGGTTTTATCTAATTCTAATGCTCTTAAATGTGATGTTGTTTGTATCGTGTTCTTGCAGTTCTTTTATAAAATGAGGTAATCAGACTCTAAAGTATAGTGCATACCCATGCACCAAAGCTAGTTATCACCTTTTTTTGTTTTTGTTTCACATACTCAATTAAGCTAGTGAATATAAACTGAGGTTGGAGTCTTTAGAAGAAGTATCTGTGCTGAATTTTACATAAATCACTACAATTTATGCTATGGGCACAGCCATCGATACAGTCTGCAGTGGAAGTTTATTATGTTACTATTTGAAGCTTCCGCTTTTTGAACGTGAAAGTGTGATAAAGGCCTGTTGGCACATGGGCTTAGGTGAGTATTTACCTGACACAAGGGGCTTCTCAATACTCAAATGGAAAGAGGAAACAGATAATAGGACATCTCAATTAATTGCACCGTGAGGAACAAGGAGTGAGAAAGCGTCCAGAGGAGCTATGAGGCAGGATCACAGGTGTATCGTATGCGGAAGTCCTTCTTGTCGAAAAACGTGATGCATGCAAAAATTCTCATCCCCCTTCACATCTTTCACAATTTGTTTAATCTATGCTTTATTATTATTTATTATGAATTTCAACCAAACTTCAACAATAAGGGCCGATCCCTTGAGCTCAGCTGATGAGGTGACGCTCGATTGATTCAAGAATAATCCAATATACAAATAAGAATTCCTTCGATTCCTTCGTCCTCATATTCTTTCCTTGCATCCTTCCCTCGTAACATACATGGAGCTGAGACTCGATGAAATTAAATGAGGATGCACAAATTAGAAATGAAAAGCACCCACAGTGTCCAGTGTAGAGTTATGGAGGCAGGAGGTGAGTAGTAGATTAGTGAGTAGTGAGTAGTATTCCTCCATCAGAATGTGTCAATGGTTTATTTCCAACTAACTTTCCAAAAGTTAAATCATTAACTACACATTGCACTAAAAAGTCATGGGAACGTTCTGAATTTGTGGCCATGTTATCCAAATTATCTCCCTCGCATCTTTATCACTCAAAAAAATATTTCAGTCTAAACATAAGTTTTATGTAATGTAATTACATAGCAATGTTCCATCCATTTGGATTACATAGTTTTAACATAAACAAACTAATAAACTTAATGTGATTCATATTTGTCAGTCATACGTAAATGAAATAGGTAAGATTTATGTAATAGTTCACAGAAAAATGCCCAGGTTAATGAACACTGTTTAGTGGTCATGTGTGTGTGCACTACTGAGTTAAAGTACCGTTGAAGCAGTGTCAGAGTTAATGAGATCATTAAGTGATGATTGAGCATTAATGATGAACACCTGCTGTTAACAAGCAGAATCACTGAAGGACAGAGAAACACAAGAACTACAACTGGACTTCAGTCACAGCCTTCAAAGAATTCAATCTTACCTATTTCATTTACATATGACTGACAAATATGAATCGCATTAAGTTTATTAGTTTGTTTATGTTAAAACTATGTAATCCAAATGGATGGATTAGACAGAAATATTTTTTTGAGTGTGGAAGCTTGTGTCCTCTACAAAATAAAAAGGGAATTGTGACTTTTTTTTGTCTTGAGTTTATATCTAACCTAAATTCTGAATTGTGAGATAAAGATAAGTTGCAATTATGTTTTATTCTGTAGAGGAAACGAGCCTCCATACATTTTAACCTGTAACCAAAATACTATACAGTATGTTTGGTTTCAAAAAGTGCCTTTTACTTGAAAATGCTTTTAAAGAAAATGTTTAAAAGCTCCTTATTTTAGTTGTTCGTGTCATTATGCTGCTATTTGTGTTGATGCTGTGAGAGCCGTTCCCCTCCACGTTCATCAGTCATCTGTAGTGCTAGCTGTCACGGCTAATCTCCGCACAGTGGAAACTGATGATCGCTAAACCAGTATTTAACGCTTACTAATTGCTACTTAGCAGCTTTAGCTGACTCACTGTGGCTCGGCTCCTTGAGCTGAGTTCATATTTTAGCTGCTTGAAGAGGTCAAAAGTAGTGTTGATATCCTAAATATACTTTCAAAGCTAATGTGCAGTTTACAGGTTTGAATTTGTTTTAACGAATATACAAAATAATTACCAGGGTTACCATAGTTTCTGCATGGAAAACAGTCACAGTTATTGTAACTGTAAAATAATAATAAATGTTTAAGAAGCAAATCTTTCTGTAATATGTGTAATTTCTTGTTTTGATGATAGTTAATATCAAGTCACCACAGTTTAATTGAAGAATGTTACTCAATCAAATATTTATAATAATAATAATGGTACAGTTTTGTAATGGAATGGGGCATAAAATGTCCTACTGGTCATTTTTAAAAAACGATACAATAATAAATAAGCAAGCATAATTTTAAGGCCTTTTGTTGCTTTGTGACCCTCCCCCCTCCAATTATCCTTACTGTAAAGAAAAAACAGATAATTTTTAAAAATGATTTACATTACTTTTTTATGTAATACCTTAACTATATAAGTAATCAAACATAATATTAATTTTAAAAAGGTATGGTTTAAATTGATATATAAAACATGATATGTATTTGATGTACTGTATTTGTTGTTTTATTAATTTATCTGTTTACTATTAATTTATGCTGTAAAACATATAATGAGATTCCCCGTGAAACTTGAAAAAATAAATAAATAAATAAATAAATAAATATATATATATATATATATATACATTTGAAATGTAACCTGGACATGGTTTGTGCAGATTAATCTTATTTAAACCTATAAAGAAAACAACAATTTAATAACAATCTCACTCTCATTTTGTGACCATTGAAACCCCTGTGGAAATTATTGGGGGGCTGTTCACCACTATTTGGATGGGGGTCTTGAATCACATTTGGATCATATGGAGATTTTCCAGTTAACCTGCCAGATTTCCAAATCCCCTGGCTGTTGGTGCATAGAGGAGGAAGCAGGCCTGTGTCCCGCTCCTCATTCAGGTACAGCCGCTGGAAGCACAGGGCAGCTCTGAGGGGGTTGAGCACAGTTTGGCCCGCGGCTCAGTCTCTCTCTCTCTCTCTCTCTCTCTCTCTCTCTCTCTCTCTTCACCCCCCATTTGCAGGCTATCCTGCTGAGCCCCATCAGGCTGAGGTCTGAGTACTAAATGGGGGGAGACTGTGGAGTGGCATTGTCTCTGCTCTGGGGAGGAGGACAGGTTTGTGAACCATGGCTTGGTTGAATTAGCATTCGTCTCATTGATGTGCCGCACTTTCAGCCTTGTTAGCAGCACAGTTTTTGACAGTGTCATTTCAGACGGTTTTCCGACTGATTAGAACTTCAACCTCTAAAAACGAGTTTAATAGTATTAGAGCATGTTCTGTAGTGTTTAAAGTAATTATTTGGAGCATCTTCTGACTGTTGAAAAGTACATGAAAGTACAGCTAATGGCTTGAACAAACTGTACTGGTGTAGTCACTGTTCTCACTGTTCATCTAAATACTCGGTTAGGCTGTAGAAAATCCAACCATTGCAGTGATTAGTCAGAAAATATTAATAATATATCTTTTATGTGAATATATAATTTGAAATGTGTTTAGGCTGTTTTTTTTTTTTTTGGAATTATTGACAATATAAAATTTATTTTATGGATTTTGCACAGTTACTGCAAATACGACAGTTAAAATTCTGGTGACTTTGTAAGATTTATTATAACCAAATTGTAATAATGTTTGTGTTGAATGGCAGTTATATAATTTGCTTATGCATAGAAGGTGCATTATTATATATTTTTCCCATTTTTACTAAACTTTAATGTATTTTGGACCCTACAACAAACATGATGCACCATGGCTTTTGTTTTGAATAAAAAATACATAACAATTAATAATAAATAAATAAAAAACACCATAAATTAATTTTTATTATTATTTTATTGTATATTTATTTTTATTTATAATTTAATTTCATTAATAAGTTTGTACTCTTTTATTGATGTGAAAAAGCCAAAATGAAAGTTTTCTCCATATCTGATTTTTTAGCCAAATCAACAAACTTGACCTTTATACTCAACAAATATGAAACTCAAATGCTTGCTAATGTACTCACTCAATTCAATCGAGATTTGGATCTGATTGGTCCAGTGTTTTAAAGATGTCATTGATCCACTATGCTTCATTCGAAAAGTTTCACTGAATCTCATTGAAGTGATTCACCTTAATGTGAATATGATGCAGTCCTTAGTTTGCGCCGCTAAACTAAAAACTTTGTTGGAGGACTAGCTGTGTTCGGCATTGCTGTGCGGTTCACTTGATTTGAGAATTACCCGTTTGCTCATCTCCTCTCTGCTCACCGGGTCTTTACTGCCCAGTATCGCCAATAAAACCGCCGCCAACAGTCTGAGAGTAATTAAGTGACTGATACACACAAGCAGCCTTCACAAAGACGGAGCAAATTGCCCATTCATTACCAGGGCGACATGGAAGGAGAATTCCAAATAGACAATAGAGCCTCTAGTAATTCAATCTAAGCTTACTTACTTACAGAAAACACTGAGATAATGAACTGCCAGATAACACACAACGATTGAACTGGGATGAGAGGCCAAGAATTTGGGGGAAATATCCATAGGAGAATAGGCCACGCATGCTCACACACACACACACACACACACGATCTGTTAATATTGTCACTCACGCTATGAAAATATCCATCTGAACATCTCACACGATTGTAGTTTGCAGAGCCAGAGCCCCGGGGGACGCTATTAAAAGTGTAGTTTGCGGTGGGTTGGGAGGGATACGAAGAAAAAGAGGGATTTGAGCTGCTGTGCGAAAAAGGAAGGAGATGTAGTGAGGGAAAAAGTAATTTATAGGCGTCTGAGGAATAGAATTTATCATACGATCTGCTCTACGCTGCTCAATTGATATGTAGTTGATTTCAAACACCAGCCCTCGGGCTCCCACCGGGGACACTTTCAGATTTTACGCTTGGATATATCTGTTTAACTCCCCATTTACCAAAACAACGGCCCCTGACAGCACAAACAACACACTCTCGGGTGGGGATGGGGGTCTGACCTCCCTAGAGTCCACTGAGAATACAATAAAACCAGCCACAGAATGCAAGAAATAAGCTTTTATGGGCCTGTGAAGCAAGTGTGTATACATTAATGTGAATTTAATTAAGGTGGATGCAAATCTGTGTAATAACAGAAATGATGAGACAAATATGTTCCACTTTAATGACTACAGAGAGTTCATCATGAAGCCATCATATGTATATATATGAGCTTACAGATCCACTGTCATAAACCATCTGGCTTTACATAAGAGCACAATATGCTGTAGTGAAAATAAAAGTTTTTAGTGCATCAGTATTACCTGCAGACCAGTAATCAACCAACTAGCAACCACACAGAACACCATAAAGCAATGAATAGCAACGCACTAACAAAGCATATGTGGCTTTAGATACCACACAACACCCTAGCAACCACCCCAGCCACAACTTTGAACACCTTAGCAACCACATTAGCGAAGGAACGTGCTTACAACCACCATAGCAACTGTCCTGAACACCCTAGTGACACATAGCAATGTGCTAACAAATCACTCAGAAGTGTGATGTCACGTCCGTTGAGATTTACTGATCATCAGTTACTGACCTGATGTAGACTAATTTACACACAGCGGAAGCAGACTGATATCGTCCTGGACTAGAGCGAGGTTTATGCGAGGTAATGTGAACATAAGCGGGGCAGTCTGAAATCTGCTCCAATTTCTCTCAAATGAAGCGTGCTGCAGTTCCATTTTTTACCACAAATTTACAGTGGACAATTGTGGGGTGCTGTAGAGCTGGGGTGTATCATAATACATGCTTGCTGAAGCCATGCGTTCAATTTTTATATATCCTGCTCACTTTATGGCTTAAAATAGTCTAAACACCCTGATGACTTCCAAGTGCACCTTTCGATGCAGAGCAATGAGCTTACAACCCCAACCACCCAACCAAAACTCTGTCTAAACAGGCACCAAGTACAACTTACAGCACAAAGCAACGCACTTATGATTTACGAACTTAAGGTGATGATACACGGGGCAACTTTTTGAGCAATGTTTCTGAGCGATGCTGCTTGGGCACTTTCCAATTGAGAATGGGCCACAAATTTCTATCGGGATACTTTAGATCGGTCGAGGGGCCTGTGTCTCACCTGGTTGCCCATTGCCCAGCAACATTGCTCAAAAAGTTGCCCCGTGTATCATCACCTCTAGAACACCATAGCAAAATACAAGCAATAACTCTAAACACCACTTCAACCACCCAGAACACCCAAGTGACCACCCAGAATAGCTTAGCAACACCCAATCAACAACACCAAACACTATATTAACCACCCAAAACACCTCAGTGACCACCTAAAACACCTCAGTGACCACCCAAAACACCTCATTGACCACCTAAAACACCTCAGTGACCACCCCAAACACTATATTAACCACCTAAAACACCTCAGTGACCACCCAAAACACCTCAGTGACCACCTAAAACACCTCAGTGACCACCCAAAACACCTCAGTGACCACCTAAAACACCTCAGTGACCACCCAAAACACCTCAGTGACCACCTAAAACACCTCAGTGACCACCCAAAACACCTCAGTGACCACCCAAAACACCTCATTGACCACCTAAAACACCTCAGTGACCACCCAAAACACTATATTAACCACCCAAAACACCTCAGTGACCACCCAAAACACCTCAGTGACCACCTAAAACACCTCAGTGACCACACAAAACACCTCAGTGACCACCTAAAACACCTCAGTGACCACCTAAAACACCTCAGTGACCACCTAGAACACCTCAGTGACCACCCAAAACACCTCAGTGACCACCCAAAACACCTCAGTGACCACCCCAAACACTATATTAACCACCTAAAACACCTCAGTGACCACCTAAAACACCTCAGTGACCACCTAAAACACCTCAGTGACGACCTAAAACACCTCAGTGACCACCAAAACACCTCAGTGACCACCAAAACACCTCAGTGACCACCCAAAACACCTCAGTGACCACCCAAAACACCTCAGTGACCACCTAGAACACCTCAGTGACCACCCAAAACACCTCAGTGACCACCTAGAACACCTCAGTGACGACCCAAAACACCTCAGTGACCACCTAGAACACCTCAGTGACCACCCAAAACACCTCAGTGACCACCAAAACACCTCAGTGACCACCAAAACACCTCAGTGACCACCCAAAACACCTCAGTGACCACCCAAAACACCTCAGTGACCACCAAAACCCCTCAGTGACCACCTAAAACACCTCAGTGACCACCCAAAACACCTCAGTGACCACCAAAACACCTCAGTGACCACCTAGAACACCTTAGCAACCACCAAAACCCCTGCACACCTTTCTAACTTCCAAGCAACCACCTACAGCACAACTCAAAACACTTCCAACCAGAACAACATTAAAATCCTCCCAGAATACCCCAGTGATGCATAGCAATGCACCAACAAACACTTAGCAACTGGACTGTAAATTCATGCTGGTTTTATTCAAAATATTTAAATAAAACGATCATTGTATTTAGAATCTGCAATATAAGTAAATGTGTACTTAGTTTTATTAGTTTTCCCTTTTGTACACAAGTGTGCAATTTGCTGATGTTTCCGTATTTTTTAAATATTGCTACTCGAATTGTTTATGCAGTCGTTCCTGAAATCAAAACTTTTAAATGTAATCCCTTCCTCCCCTTCCTCCATTCAAAAGCTCTTTCTTTCTCTTTCTCTCCCCCTTCATATTTTCCTTTAGATTGACATTTCATTAGTCCGGTAGTGCATTCCGAGTGGAAGTTGAATGTGTCAAGCTTTAATACAAATAAATATATAATGTCGTTTTTTTATACAAGGTGAAGTGACCCCAACAGTGGCTATTGATTCCTGTTGACTACTGTGTGTCAGCTGGGCCCATGACACCGCAGATCAGAGGTCACTGGTGGAAATCGGATTGGTGACACCATGGCCTAGAAATCTCTCCAAGCGCTTTTGCTTAGAAGGCCAATGTGATTCTCACCTAGATTGATTGGTTTGTAGACGCAAAGCAAACCCCCACCCGCTCCAACAACAATGCATTTGAAGAGCTGTAATGTGAAAGCTGCCAATACTTTTGATTCAATCAGAAATGATTTCTAGAGCACCTTGCTTTTGGGCCGCTGAAGTCAGGGAGGTGCAAACTGAGCCAATCTATAAGCAATCTCAGTGAGTTATGATTATTTTGGCCTTATTATATCAGTCAAACACAGTATAATAATCTAATTGCCATTGATGCATGATCTCGGTTTAAGGTGAGTATTAAGCAAAAGCGTAGCATATGGAAATGAGCTTCTGCATTGACAGGATTTTCAATATTCATGTCGGTCTATGAAACGAGGTACCTTTTCCACTTCTTTTTAGTAAACTTCCGAAACATTTTAAAGTGCTAATACAATCGCGTCGTGCACAGTACATTATGTTTACGTTTTGGTGCTACTCCATTTTCCAATATTTTGAATATAATTTGTATGACTGACTGTGGTGATGCATTTAACTGTTTAAAATATTTACAAAGTTTATGTTATAATATAGTTTACAAGACAGTAATAATATAGTAATATAGTAATGTAATTTATAAAATAATAGTTTAATAGTAGATAATCAATTTTGAAATAATTGTGCAAAACCTTTCATATGAATCAGATTGTGAGTGTTCAGTACAACATTAAATATTTCATAAAAATAATCCTATAATAATATCTTAATAACTCATATTTTAATCAGTGCACATAGTGTTTACAAAAACATTAAAGCTTTCATGGAATGACTTGTTGAGGTCATTTATTTTTTTAAATGACACTTTCCTGCCTTGTAATGGATTGTCCTGGTCTGTTTTAAATATCTGATTCTTCATTGCTTTAAATTAACAGCGATCAGTACTTAAGCACTTAACAATGATGGAATACTTTGTGCAACATCCCACTAATGTTATAGAAAACTTTCAGTGGTTTAGACCTATCATTTAATGACTCTGTTACACCCCCAGCACGCAGAAGAAAGCCACAATGAAACTGCATGGCAGAAACGCAGAGGACATTAGATATAATGAATGAAAGTGAATTGTAGTGCTCTATCAATATGTTCTCACGCACCTCGATGCATAGACGCATTTGTCGCAGTCAAATCCCTGAGGTCATTTGTAAATCTCTGGAAAATCCCCAACAAGTTTGATTTAACTGCAACTAGCCATTGGCTTTTATTTACTGTCTATTGCCGGCCAAATGACATCTTATAAAGATAGTTTATTCATAACCAGCAGGAGCTGAGCTTCTCTATTCAGGGGACATTTTTACACGGGCTCCATAAACCTACTCGCCAACTCGCAGTTCAGAGAAATGTAAAAATCAATAAAGCCAGCCACAAGCACATGAAAAAAATTCCATTTAAAATGGGCCGCAGCATGAGAATTGCTGTATATTTTGTTAAATGACTGAACAGGTAGCAAGTCTCTTGAGTTGGGTTCCTCAGCCATCCAAAATGAGTAATCAAAGGTTGGAAGTTAGCAAATTTGGCCCCGCGAGTGACAACAGAATCTAACTACACCAGTATAATTTGCACTCCGTCAGCGAGCATTTTAAAATGTAAATTATTGCTTATTTTCTAACGGAGAACCCATTGTGTTGTAGTACAGCATAATCATATCTGTCCTGATAATATAGGGAATGTGAGCTTTGCTTGTTGACTCTTGATGATACAACAGAATATGAAATCCTTTTCATTTCATTGATATGCACTCATAACATGGAGCGAAGAAAATCAAATCCATGAATTTGCATTTTGGGTACACTTCAACAAATAATACATATCACCGCTGATATGATTACAGCTAAATGCAAATGGGCCAGCCAAACTTCTCGGTGTACGCTCGACTCATTAAATTAGAGTAGAAGGTACCAATTTTATGTTGTTTTTTTCACATCTTCTCTTTATTACTTTGCTATGATTATAGTCTCTGTTTGATTTTCACTCTTAGCTCTGCATTGCACCCAGAGACCAGTGCAAATGCAAGTCAATTGATGAATTTAAATATCACCAAGTTCCCCTTTCCAGAGACAAAGCAAATGAAGGCAAATCTCAGAAGCAGGCTTGTTCGTTTTCTGCTGATGTCTGCTGCTTTTCCAATGATGGATACAGTGTCAGAAGTTACTCGATTAAACGCTGCTTCACACCGCATAGATTCCTATTTAAAAGTCTCAAGACTCGTAATTATTTATTGATGTCTGCTTCAATCTACATTCTACCTTGAGAGCGTGGCCGCGGTGCCTCGAGGAACCTGTTTGCCACGAGCATCCGTTCAGCCGCTGCTGTAATGGACTCTGTGGGAAGGGATGTGTGAGGTGATAGGCCAGAGATGTGAAAATTGCACTGAGGCGCAAATGTTACTTGCCAGTTTGTTTAGTCCCCAAAGAAAGGAGAAATACGTGTAAAACTCTGTGCGAAAAAAAAAAAAAAAGTTAGATGGTATGGCAGTCATCTTATAACAATTGGTGTTCACACAAGCAATGGATTTTCATGCTTTATACTGTATGTACTGCTACCAGTCACAAACCACCACTGAAATCATCTGCCGGGAACCACTTGACGGCTTGGATTCCAGTCATTAAAAGAGCAAGAAATACCTCCATTACGTCAAATAAGTAAGGGCTAATGCACGGTCTAACTGCGCATTTTCCTGCTTATTGCACAGCTACTTACCAAATAAATAAATGGATATGAAATATTGATTGGGAGTTGAAATTATGGATCATGTAAAGTAGTTTTTGAATAAACTAGGACATTTATACAGTTTATTTTCATTTAGCAGACACTTTTATCCAAAGCGACTTACAAGGGGAGGAATTAGGGGTTAGGTGTCTTGCTCAAGGGCACTTTAGTCATGGTATCAAAGGTGGAGAGAGTGCTGTTTATTCACAATCCCCACTGCCCTGGGAATCGAACCGGCAACCTTAAGATTACAAGCCCGACTCCCTCACCATTAGGCCACGACTACCCTGTTTAAATGATATTATAGAACCCTGGGAATGCTAGAAGCTGTGTTATTAAACATGGCAAACAAACAAAAAAACAAAACTTTGACGAGCAGGGCGGGCGAGAGCCGTGAGGGAACGGCGTGAGGCCGGTGACGCGAGAGATAATGAGCGTCACCTGTGCGCTACACCGGTCTCGTAGGTAAGATTTATGTAATAGTTCACAGAAAAATGCCCAGGTTAATGAACACTGTTTAGTGGTCATGTGTGTGCGCACTACTGAGTTAAAGTACCGTTGAAGCAGTGTCAGAGTTAATGAGATCATTAAGTGATGATTGAGCATTAATGATGAACACCTGCTGTTAACAAGCAGAATCACTGAAGGACAGAGAAACACAAGAACTACAACTGATGAAATCAACTGAGGATAAAAGACATTTAATCTCTCACTATTCATATACTCAACTATTACATAAATCTTACCTATTTCATTTACATATGACTGACAAATATGAATCACATTAAGTTTATTAGTTTGTTTATGTTAAAACTATGTCATCCAAATGGATGGAAAATTGCTATGTAATTAAATTACATAAAACTTATGTTTAGACAGAAATATTTTTTGAGTGCATATTATGGCTTTTGTAACGGACATTTCTGTCATTTCTTAAAACTACTGCAATTTTCCGGTATTTCAAGAATGAATCCAGTTCTAGTTGGACTCTTATTGAAAATGGCTGTCAGTTTTACAGCTGGATCTGTGTATCGACCGTATGTATTTCTGGGCATGCAGGCATCTGTGTTTCTGCATAGTTCTGAATGCTAAACTTTTGGTCTTTGTTAAAAGTTTTTTGTCAATTTGTTCCCCTTTTTTCTTCATTCTGGTTCTTTGTTCTTGCATGGGCGTCAAGGTTGGAGTCAGAGAGTGCTCAGTACATTAACAGAGATACAACAGGCCCTCAGGTGAGGCAGAGATGAATGGACCAGACCTGCTCACATTAACCCAATCCTTCGGATCCAGAATTGAGGGGAAAATGGGTTTTGAATAAATAGAAAATGTGTTTGGAATGAGAGGGAAGCAGGATTGAACGGAGGATGAATAAGTAATGTGTCTTGAGTGAGAACAAGACTTTGGGTGTAACAGCAAGATGCACGCATAGGTAAAGCAACGGATAGGCTTTAAGAACAACTAAGTTCAATGAAGAATTGTTACGTGTTGCTAGGGTGTTCTGAGTGGTTGCTAGGATATTGCTAGGTGGTTCCAGGGTGTTGCTATACAGTTGCAAGGGTGCTCTGAGTGGTTTCCAGAGCATTGCTGTGTGGTTACTAGGGTATTCTGGGTTGTTGTTAAGGCCCAGACACACCAAACTGACATGAAAAAACTAGTGGCAACATTCAGTGATGGCCTGGGACTAGACAACAGCCAATCCTCCACCTGGACTTTCACAGATTTAGGGTTTTTTGAGTAGTTGTTGGTGTGTTGTCATGTTCTGCATGTTAACTAGGACACTGCAAGGGTGTGCTGAATGATTATCAGGATGTTGATATGTGGTTGCTAAGGTATTCTTGGTGATTGCCAGGGTGTTGCTGTGTGCTTGAAAGGCTCTTCAGGGTTGTTGTTAAGAGGCTACTAGAGTGCTTTAAATTGTTGCTAGGATGTTGCTAGAGTGTTCTGAATGGTTATCAGGGTGTTGCTATGTGGTTGCTAGGGTTTTCTGATTAGTTTCTAAAGTGTTCTGAATGATTGTCAGGGTGTTGCTATGTGGTTGCTAGGGTTTTCTGATTAGTTTCTAAAGTGTTCTGAATGATTGTCAGGGTGTTGCTATGTGGTTGCTAGGGTTTTCTGATTAGTTGCCAGGATGTCGCTAGAGTGTTCTAAATGATTGTCAGGGTGTTGCTATGTGGTTGCTAGGGTTTTCTGATTAGTTTCTAAAGTGTTCTGAATGATTGTCAGGGTGTTGCTATGTGGTTGCTAGGGTTTTCTGATTAGTTTCTAAAGTGTTCTGAATAATTGTCAGGGTGTTGCTATGTGGTTGCTAGGGTTTTCTGATTAGTTGCTAGGATGTCGCTGGAGTGTTCTAAATGATTGTCAGGGTGTTGCTATGTGGTTGCTAGGGTTTTCTGATTAGTTTCTAAAGTGTTCTGAATGATTGTCAGGGTGTTGCTATGTGGTTGCTAGGGTTTTCTGATTAGTTTCTAAAGTGTTCTGAATGATTGTCAGGCTGTTGCTTTGTGGTTGCTAGATTTTTCTGATTAGTTGCCAGGATGTCGCTGGGGTGTTCTAAATGATTGTCAGGGTGTTGCTATGTGGTTGCTAGGGTTTTCTGATTAGTTTCTAAAGTGTTCTGAATGATTGTCAGGGTGTTGCTATGTGGTTGCTAGGGTTTTCTGATTAGTTTCTAAAGTGTTCTGAATGATTGTCAGGGTGTTGCTATGTGGTTGCTAGGGTTTTCTGATTAGTTTCTAAAGTGTTCTAAATGATTGTCAGGGTGTTGCTATGTGGTTGCTAGGGTTTTCTGATTAGTTGCTAGGATGTCGCTAGAGTGTTCTAAATGATTGTCAGGGTGTTGCTATGTGGTTGCTAGGGTTTTCTGATTAGTTTCTAAAGTGTTCTGAATGATTGTCAGGGTGTTGCTATGTGGTTGCTAGGGTTTTCTGATTAGTTTCTAAAGTGTTCTGAATGATTGTCAGGCTGTTGCTTTGTGGTTGCTAGATTTTTCTGATTAGTTGCCAGGATGTCGCTGGGGTGTTCTAAATGATTGTCAGGGTGTTGCTATGTGGTTGCTAGGGTTTTCTGATTAGTTTCTAAAGTGTTCTGAATGATTGTCAGGGTGTTGCTATGTGGTTGCTAGGGTTTTCTGATTAGTTTCTAAAGTGTTCTGAATGATTGTCAGGGTGTTGCTATGTGGTTGCTAGGGTTTTTCTGATTACTTGCCAGGATGTCGCTAGAGTGTTTTAAATGATTGTCAGGGTGTTGCTATGTGGTTGCTTGGGTTTTCTGATTAGTTTCTAAAGTGTTCTGAATGATTGTCAGGGTGTTGCTATGTGGTTGCTTGGGTTTTCTGATTAGTTTCTAAAGTGTTCTGAATGATTGTCAGGCTGTTGCTATGTGGTTGCTAGGGTTTTCTGATTAGTTGCCAGGATGTCGCTGGAGTGTTCTAAATGATTGTCAGGGTGTTGCTATGTGGTTGCTAGGGTTTTCTGATTAGTTTCTAAAGTGTTCTGAATGATTGGCAGGGTGTTGCTATGTGGTTGCTAGGGTTTTCTGATTAGTTTCTAAAGTGTTCTGAATGATTGTCAGGGTGTTGCTATGCGGTTGCTAGGGTTTTCTGATTAGTTTCTAAAGTGTTCTGAATGATTGTCAGGGTGTTGCTATGTGGTTGCTAGGGTTTTCTGATTAGTTTCTAAAGTGTTCTGAATGATTGTCAGGGTGTTGCTATGTGGTTGCTAGGGTTTTCTGATTAGTTTCTAAAGTGTTCTGAATGATTGGCAGGGTGTTGCTATGTGGTTGCTAGGGTTTTCTGATTAGTTTCTAAAGTGTTCTGAATGATTGTCAGGGTGTTGCTATGTGGTTGCTAGGGTTTTCTGATTAGTTTCTAAAGTGTTCTGAATGATTGTCAGGGTGTTGCTATGTGGTTGCTAGGGTTTTCTGATTAGTTTCTAAAGTGTTCTGAATGATTGGCAGGGTGTTGCTATGTGGTTGCTAGGGTTTTCTGATTAGTTTCTAAAGTGTTCTGAATGATTGTCAGGGTGTTGCTATGTGGTTGCTAGGGTTTTCTGATTAGTTTCTAAAGTGTTCTGAATGATTGTCAGGGTGTTGCTATGTGGTTGCTAGGGTTTTCTGATTAGTTTCTAAAGTGTTCTGAATGATTGTCAGGGTGTTGCTATGTGGTTGCTACTGTGTTCTAGGTTGTTGTGTTGTGCTGACTAGAGTCTTTTGAGTGGTTGTTAGAGCATTGCTCTGTGGTTGATAGAGTGTTCTAGGCAGTTACTAGGGCATTGCTGTAGATGTATCACTAGGTTTGTACATTTCTATAAGTTTTACATCTTTATGTAAGTTTTGACTGTTTTTTTTTTGTCCATCATTTGTTTCCCACTAAACAAGTTACACAATCTGAATAATCATTCATGCCCAAAGCAGGTTTGTTCAGATCAGTAACACCAAATATGATCTTTGCAAACACTACTAATTACATTATTTGATGGTTTTCGTGGGTTTCTCTGCCCTTGAAGTTGTGATGGAGTCAAGTCCATTTCTCATGGAACTGCCATATTCATTGTCAGAACTGCACACTGAAAGAAAATGCCTTTTACAAGTAAAATCATGCATCAATCAACCGAAACTCTTGTTGAAATATAAAGCTACACTGAATAAAACCAAATCCATGAAGTTCATTATTATTACTTTCATAAAACAAATGACCACCACGGCTACGGATCAGATATTCTGCGCTCAGACTATGTAAATGCAGTTTTAAGCATTCTTTCTCTTCACTTTCTGACTAGATTGCTTTTGTATAAAGGGAGAGAGAGAGAGAGAGAGAGAGAGAGAGAGAGACAGAGAGATTTCAACGCCAGCTTCCCATTCAGATAATGATTAAAATTCATAGGCTAGCGGCTAACAGCGATTGCTGAGGCAATTTTAGAGCAGTCATAGCTTTCTACCAACAAAATTAATTTGACAGGTTTGCATTAAGGTACCTGATCAATATCCACTTAGAGCAGTGAGTGCTAAACGGAGAAAAATAACTGACCCGTGTGTGTTATGAGATGAAAAAAAAATGGATCTCGGACACTTTTTTTCTCTCTCTGCCTCTTTCGCTCTTAAGCTCGCACCTACATCAGGAGCCCCTGACCTCCAGTCATTGATCGACTGCAGTTAACATGACAAAAAGAGCTGCAAGTTATACACCCACTGTATCTACCAGGGAACAATCAACCTACCTGCACTAAATGTTTGATGGAGTGACCAGCATTACTTGGCCTGTGTACAAGAACAGGAGGCGAAAGGGGAAAAAAATGAATTTGCTCTCCTTACTGGAAAAGAAATACTGTGGCAGCGTTTTGACAGGGCATCTCTCTCTCTATGCATCTTAAGGCAGCGGAGACAGGAAAGACCGACGTCGGGAAGGGACCACAGCTAGTTGGCGGTAAACTATCGCTCAAAGGTGTGAAACTTTTTGTTGGGCCACAGCGGCGTCACATCAACATAAATCAATAGCTGCTTTGTAGCCTTGCCTGACAGAAAGGGCTCGACAAACATCTGACAGAGCTTTGACAAAAAAAGTTGAACAATTACTGCTTTTTTTACACCAAATTAATCCCACATAAGCACGTATATTTCTGGGTTTATTGCAGTTAGGATTAGAATATGTTTTTAAAGGGATATTTCACCCAAAAATGAAAATTCAGTCATCATTTAACCTGTATGGCTTGTGTAGAAAACAAAAGAAGATATGCTAAAAAAAAAAAATGTGTCATGATATGGTCATGTTAGTGATAATTTGACAAAATTTTGCCGGCAGATACGGTTCAAATTGATTAATCGCATCTAACATAACAGTTTCTAAATGTGTAATTCACACAAAATTTCCAATCGTAATTCCTACTGAAATTTAATGTGACGGCAGCTTTAGTGTTTATTGAAACCCTTCCCCCATATGGTGCTCATCAGAGAGTCACGGGTTCAAATCTGACATAAAGTCTCAAATGCGTTCCCTCCTACCTCCAGAATTTCCTTTCTGTCAATGAAAAGTTTGTGAGATTGAGAATCCAGTGAGATTTTTGTATGCACAAGGAATCCGACTACAGACAGTATGAGCTACACGAAGATCTGACCACGTCTGTCTGGGATTACATGAAGACTGAGAGAGACTAAATCCATATGAAATTTGGCAACATTTCCAAGTCATTTACAGAAATCAACCTGCAAAGCTACCTTAAAAACTGCAAAAAATAAAATAATAAATATCTGGGACAAAAAGTGATTTGATTGTGATTTGATTTATAGAATTTAATGGGTGATTAACATCTATTTATGACATTAATGTTGGAAAACATACTCACTTCACTGTAGTTTTGCAGAGCATCTTTCCAGCATATTTACAGTTTTCTGAAAAGTCATAACATTTCAAAATCTGAATCTAAAATAAAAAATATAGGCATATCTACTAACTATATATCAACTATATATATATATATATATATATATATATATATATATATATATATATATATATGCAATTTAATGTCAGTAAATACGTTTTTTTATGTATAAAATATATTAAAAAAAAACGTATTGACTGACATTACATTGCATTTTTATGTATGTCTGGAGAAACAGATAAAAAGAAATACGATATAACCACACAACAATTAAGTAACAGTAATTACAAAAGCAATAACAGCATAAATAAAGTTAGCACAAAGCAAAACAATAATCCCAATAATCTGTCACATTTAAATTAACATTTGGAAAATGTCAATCAGCAGGACTGTCAATAAGAACAGCCAGAAACAGGCATGGCTGAATGAGCTGTATTAACCTATGGCATTAACTTGAACATTTTAATAGACTTCATTAACAATTCATTTTCAATATACACACCATTAATTATGAAATCATAATTTGTGTTGCAGAAATGCAAAGAAAATTTAAAAACACTGACAAATTTTTATGAGACTAGCAGGCACATACATTAAAACCATCAAGCATTACCAATATCATCTCAGAAAAATCACATATACAAACACACACACACACACACACACACACTGAAGGCGATGAGCCCCCTGTGGAGTCGCAGACAGATTCAATGTGCTGAGAAACAAAGTTTTGTACGCAGGCAGCGAGCTCTGTTCACCCACACCACAAACATAATGGAGCATTAACACACACACACACACACACACACACACACACACACACACACACACACACACACACACACACATTGAGTTTTCATGTTTCATAGACATAAGGATTTTTAAACTGTACATTAGTCTATCCCCTAACCCTATCACACCTATCACAGAAAACATTTTTAGAATGCAGTGTTACATTTTCACAAAAAAAAAAAAAAAAACCCTGTATAGCCAAAAAATGTCAAAGATTTATGGAGATATTTTGTCCCCCAAAATGTAAGGAAGGTTTCGTCAGGCACTTCAGCAGGCTTTCCCATCATGGGATCATTTTAAGGGTTTAGTTTTAATTAATTAATTGGGTAACACTTTATTTTACAGTGTCATTGTTACATATGTTGCATGTAGTTATGATAGTAATAACTATAAATTATCCATAATTACATGCAACTAACCCTAATCTAACCCTATAGTATAAGTACATGTCGTTACTTAATAATACTCAGTACTTAAATGTATAATTACAGTGTAACAAAGACACCTTAAAATAAAGTGTAACCATTAATTGTATTTTTATTAAAGAGTATGAATTAAACAACTTGACTTTATCAGCAGAAAAACTGAAAAACTGAAAATAACCACTAAATATGAATGTATTATGCAATCGTTTAAGACATTTCTCCTTATATAAAACCTGTTTGACATAAAGGGTTTTTAAAATTGGGTCAATTGTTTTTTTTTCTAAGAGTGTATAAACCACATAATATCATTGATTTCTCCTGATCAGATGCAAAAAATAGTGGTTCACTACAATTCATATAGAAGTCAAAAACAAAACAAAACAAACATGAAATTGTGACTTTTTCCCTTTTATTTTTAATTTCATGAATTGTAAACCTCGCTGGTTTTTATGCTTTATTGCTGCTCCTCTGCCCATTTAATCTTTGAACTGTTGCTTTATTTTCTTAGTTAACTGAATTGGCAGGGGCGTATTTTCTGTGCCGAATTAAAAGCGGCCATAAGTAACTTTTACGAGCTAATGCGTGTGGGCATTCGGTGTAACTGAGACTGAGAGTGAAGCATTGTGGGTATTATGTTTTTATTGAGTGGAGCAGTCCCTCTCTTTCTGGATGAGAAGCTATTTTCTAGTGGCCGGGAAGTTTTATGTTGCAAGGCTATGGGAGATAGAAAAGCATCCCATCGACCCTGTTGTTTGCACCATTTTTATGATAAAGATATGATCCAGACGGTATTGACACAGACGTTCCATGCCTGGAATAAGTATTGCAAGTGTATTAACAGGTCTTACATATAATAGATATGAGTTACACCTATTTCAGAGTGTGAATTTAAAGCTTTATTGTTTAATTAAACATTAAATCAAATCAGAAATTAAACATCTTTGCTATGGAAAGCTCATACTTAGGGATTTAGGTTAGGAGAAAAACTTTTCTAAGTGATCCGATTCTGGTGGATAATAAAACTAGGAGAATATAATGCTGCAAAAGTGTTAGTGTGTTAATAAATATAATTTGCATAAAAACTTCTGCATTGTTCCTGGTCAACAATCCATGAATTCACTTGTAACCAATTTGCGGTTAGTCTACCTGTGCTAGTTTTTTCCTTTTTTCTAGCAGCAAAAATAATCAACAGTATTCCAGTGTGACACTGGGATTTGCCCCTTCTCCGACAGGAGAGGTCTGCCATGGGAACCAGTTTATATTTGTTGGGTCCACGGCTCAGTAAATTCTCCAGCCTCAGAAGTGATTCTTGATTTAAGCTCTCCAAATTGAGCGTTCATTTTAGCGCAGATTTTCTTTGCAAGTCATGGAGAATTTGCATACGTGCAGTCGGCCCCGTCTCTATCGCCGCATCTCAGGAGGGAGATTCAGTCCACGGAGGCCTTCATTTCAATGTTAACATTTGCGGTGAGCAAATGGAAGCGTAGTTTTGAAGATTGCTTGCTTGTCAGATGAAGAATTCCATTACATTTCTGCCTGTTCATTTTCTCAACTCTGTGGCCATGAGGGGAAACACTCTGCAACTTTGTGTCCCTCTCTACCCCGCCACTGAA